>PVKH010013264.1:0-16921 GCA_004027955.1 Chaetophractus vellerosus | reverse complement strand
TAATTAAACAAACAAACAAACAAAATGACAAAAAAAAAAGGGTAAACCACATTCCCTTTGGGGATTTGTGATTTGTCGAGCCTCTCAGCCTGTGTTCATTAATCAACTGCATTGCAGCCTTCTCTCTGCAGGCTTTGAGGCAGAATTTAGCAATTAAAGCAGGTCTATATGTTTCTATTTATTTTTTGATGTAATTAGGTACCTTAAAGAACACCTCTTCTAGACCACCCCCTCTTTTAAGGGGACCCCAAATAGGTTTGTGGAAACTAGTCTATTATTTTTCCCTGCCTATTTTCCCCAGGGGAGCTGTGTTACTCAGCCCAGAACTTTTAGTTGGCTGGAATTTCCTGTTGCTGTCCCTTGTGTCTGCACAACAGGTAAGCTGATATGCCAGTCCCCTCCATCTGGCACCACATCCTGCTGGCTTCTTTTTTCCCATTCCCACTGTATGATTCCTCTGGGCTAGCTAAGTTGCTCAGCCTGGAACTTTTAATTGGTTGAAACTTTCCGTTGCCGGCCCTTGTGTCTACACCCCCGATAAGCAGTTTTGCCTCTCCTCTCCACCCAGCACCGCTTCTAGGTGGCTGATTTTTTTCCTCTTAAGCTGCTTGAGGGTTCCAGCAACCAAACCCACAGATACCCCCTCCACCCCTTGTCAGACCTTCCCACTCTCGGGGCTTATCTCCTGCCTCACAGGTCTACCGGTGAGGTTGTGAACTTCCCACCCCCCTTCCTGGGAACGGAAACTGTGTTTCCATCTGGGGTGAAAAGCACTCATGGTTTTATGCTGCACGGTTCAACTCACACCCCAGTTGCCTCCAGACCGATGGAGTCAATATTCCCATGCCCCAGGCTCCCCACAAAGACCACACTCCCTGGCTCCTCCTCCCAATCAACTGTCCCCTTTCTCAGAGCTGGTGAGTGCACACCTAAATGGAAGATGCCATCTTCCCTCTGTTTTGCTGGTCTTCTTCATCCTTGACTTTCCATTCTCTGTGTATAGTGATAGTGAATACCAATGCTATCTCTTCACCTTCCTTCATCTTTCTAACTTCAGCTTTCTGTTGTGGTTCTTACATTCCACCTTTTTTCATTTGCTCTCAACTTCACAGTTGTTATCTTCTATCTTGTGTATTCTGTTCTCATTTATTTCTTTCTATTTGTATTAGATTTTTTCTTTCAGCCTTTTCTTTATTAGATTTCTTTCTCTTCATCATTCTGGCCTTATAAAATATTCCATATATTTTTCTCTCTTTGATTCCCCATTCCATTATAGGCACTCCAATTTTCCCCAATTACTCTACACTGCCTAGGTGAGTTAAATATTCAATTTACTAAGGCTGATGAGGCCCCTCTTCTAAGTTTTATCAATAGTACTATTATCCATTTTCCTTTCTCACCCCTTTCTAGTTCTCTGGCCCTATTCTTCTTCCTTCATGGGAAAATAGAAAAGAGCAAGGAAATACAACAACAAGAAGAAAGTATCAATGAAAAAACTTAACACACATACAGAACTACAAGGTAAATAAAATACTAGAGCAGAGAGAGAAGCCAATCAACTGAATAAACCCATTAAGATAAAATGGTGACCAGAGGTAACAAAAATTTACAAGCCATAATGAGAAACTGGAAGACATGGACCATTCCAAAGCACAAATCAAAGCCAGGAAGAGATCAGAACATAGAGCAACTTATCAAAGCTGTCCAAAGAAATATCATGGACAAACTAAATGAAATGAAGGAAGAGATTAAGGATATTAAGAAGACACTGGGAGTACATACTGAAGAAATTATAAACATACCTAAAAAGATAACAGTTATGGTGATGATGAATAGCATAATCCAAGAAATCAAAGAGATGATGGATTCACATAACAGCAGATTTGAGCAGACAGAAGAGAGAATTAGTGATGTGGAAGACAGTACATGTGAAATCAAACAGATGGTAGAAAAGATAGATAAAAAGATAGAAAAAATCCAACAGGGACTCAGGGATTTAACCGATAACACAAAACATACACACATATGCATTATAGGCATCCCAGAAGGAGAAGAGAAGGGAAAAGGAGCAGAAGGAGTTTTGAATGAAACAATGGCTGAAAACTTCCCAACCCTAATGAGGGAAAAGGATGTACATATCCAGGAAGTACAGCAAACCCCAAACAGTATAAATCCCAACAGGCCCACCCCAAGACTTATACTTGTCAAAATGTCCAATGCTCAAGGCAAAGAGAAAATACTCAAGGCAGCAAGAGAAAAGAGAACCATCTCATACAAGGGAGGCACAATATGATTAAGTGCTGACTTCTCAGCTGAAACCATGGAGGCAAGAAGACAGTGGTATGACATAGTCAAGGTACTAAAAGAATAAAGGTCCAGCCACGAATTCTCTATCCAGCAAAGCTGGCATTCATAAATAATGGAGAGTTCACAATATTCACAGATAAACAGAAATTAAAGGAATATGCCAATAAGAAGCCTTTACTTCAAGAATTACTAAAAAGAAGCTCTGAAGGTTGAAAGGAAAAAACAGGAGAGAAAGAGAGTTGGAGGAGAGTGTAAGAACAATAAAAGAGACATAAGGGAAACAAAAACTACATAAGACATACATAAACCCAAAGAAAATATGGCAGATGTAAGAAATTTATTGAGAGTAATGACACTGAATGTTAATGGATTAAACTCACCAGCCATGAGACACAGATTGGCAGAATGGGTAAAGAAATATGACCCATCAATATGTTGTTTACAAGAGGCTCACCTTAGACCCAGCGATTCAAGGAGGCTGAAAGTGAATGGCTGGATATAAATTTTACAAGCAAATAATTACAAAACAAGGGCGGGAGTAGTTATCCTAATATCAGGCAAAATCAACTTTAAGTGCAAAACAGTCATAACAGACAAAGATGGACACTATGTGTTAGTAAAGGGGGTAATCTCTCAAGAAGAGAGAACAATTATAAACATTTATACACCTAATCAAAGTG
Source organism: Chaetophractus vellerosus (assembly GCA_004027955.1). Lineage (NCBI taxonomy): Eukaryota > Metazoa > Chordata > Mammalia > Cingulata > Chlamyphoridae > Chaetophractus > Chaetophractus vellerosus. Next base: position 13,934 of record PVKH010013264.1, on the reverse strand, counting down.
CCTCAAAATATGTGAGGCAAACACTGGACAAACTAAGTGGAGAAATAAATGCCACTACAATTATAGTGGGGAAATTTCAGACAACATGATCGCCATTAAACAGAACATCTAGACAGAGAATCAGTAAAGAAACAAAGAACTTGAATAATACATTAGAGGACCTGGACCTAATAGATATATACAGAATGCTACACCCTATTAAAGTGGGATATAAATTCCTCTCGAGTGCACATGGCTCACACTCCAAGATAGACTACATGCTAGGCCACAGAACAAATCTCAATGAGTTCAAAAGGATTGAGGTTATACAAAGTAGTTTCTCTGACCACAATGGAATGAAATTGGAATCACTAAGGGCCAGAGAACAAGATTAGGCATGAAGATATGGAAATTAAGCAACACACTCTTGGGCAAAATGTGAGTCAAGGGGGAAATCTCAAAGGAAATCAGTAAGTACCTCAAAACAAATGAAAATGACAATGCAACATATCAAAACATATGGGATGAAGCCAAAGCAGTACTGAGAGGAAAATTCATACCTATAAATGCATATATTAAAAAAGAAGAAAAAGCTAAAATTAAAAGATTAACTGCACACCCCTAAGGATTGCAAAAATAACAACAAAGGAACCCTTAGGGAAGCACAAAGAAAGAAATAACAAAGATTAAAGTTTACCTAAATGAAAAAGAAAATAAGAAAGCACTAGAAAAAATAAACAAAACCAAAAGCTGTTTCTTTGAGAAGATCAATAAAATTGACAAACCCTTAGCCAGACTAACAAAGAAAAAGAGAGAGCAGATGTAAATACACAAAATAAGGAATGAAGAAAGGGATATCACTACTGACCTCATGGAAATAAAGAATATCATAAGAAGATACTTTGAAAAATTAAATGCTAACAAAAAAATAATTTAGAGGAAATGGGGAAATTCCTAGAAACTCACAAGGAGCCTACACTGATGAAAGAAAAAATCAATGAACTCAACAGTCCAATTACAAGGAAAGAGATAGACTCAGTCATCAAAAACCTCCCAACTAAGAAGAGCCCAGGATCAGATGGCTTCACAGCTGAATTCTACCAAGCATTCTGGAAAGAACTAACCCAATCCTGCTCAATCACTTCCAAAAAATAGAAATAGAAGGAACATTGCCTAACTCATTCTATGATGCCAAAATTACCCTAATACCAAAGCCAAACAAAGATGCCACAGGAAAGGAAAATTACAGATCAATTTCTCTAATGAACCTAGATGCCAAAATCCTCAACAAAATAGTTGCTAATTGCATTCAACAACATATCAAAAGCATTATACACCATAATGAAGTGGGTTTCATCCTGTGTATGCAAGGATGGTTCAACATAGGAAAATCAATCAATGTAATACACTACATAAAGTGATTGAAAGAAAAAAAATCACATGGTCTTCTCTATAGATGCAGAAAAAGAATTCAACAAAATACAGCACCATTTCCTGATAATAACTCTGCAAAAGATAGGAATAGAAGGGAACTTTCTGAACATGATAAAAGGTATATATGAAAAAACCAAAGTTAACATCATCTTCAGTGGGGGAATCCTATGAGCCTTTCGTCTGAGATCAGGAACAAGACAAGGATGCCCACTATTATCACTCTTATTTAATATTGTCTTAGAGGTACTTCCGCCATCACTAAGGCAAAAAAAAAAAGATATAAAAGGTATCCAAATTGGAAAGGAAGAAGTAAAAATTTCATTATTTGCAGACGACTAGATCCTATACTTAGAAAGCCCAGAGAAATCTACAACAAAGCTGCTGAAACTTATAAAGGAGTTCAGTGGCATTGCAGGCCATAAGATCAATCCTGAAAAATCAGTAGCATTTCTGTACACCAGCAATGAGCAATCTGAGGAGGAAATCAAGAAAAAAATACCATTTACAATAGTAACAAAAAGAATCAAATACCTAGGAATAAATTTGACTAAAGATGTAAAGGACTTATATGCAGAAAACTACACAACATTGTTAAAGGAAATCAAAGAAGACTTAAATAAATGGAAGAATATCCCCTGTTCTTGGATAGGAAGACTAAATATCCTCAAGACGTCTATACTACTGAAACTAATCAACAGATTTCATGCAATCCCAATAAAAATTAACACTGTATTTTCTAGGGAATTGGAAAAACTAACTACAAAATTCTTTTGGAAAGGTAAGAAGCCCCGAATTGCCAAAGACATATTGAAAAAGAAAAATGAAGTTGAAGGTATCACACTACCTGTCTTCAAAACATACTACAAAGCTACAGTGGTGAAAATCACATGGTATTGGCATAAGGATAGACACATTGACCAGTAGAAAAGAATTGAGAGTTCTGATATAGATCCTTGCATATACAGTCACCTGATATATGACAAGCCCACCAAGCCCACTCAGTGGGGAGAGAATGGCCTCTTCAACAAATGGTGCATGGAGAACTGGATAGCCATATGCAAGAGAATGAGACAGGAACACCATCTCACACCCTATACAAAAATTAACTCAAGGTGGATCAAAGATCTAAACATAAGAGCCAAGACCATAAAAACCTTGGAGATAATGTTGGGAAGCATCTACAGGACCTTGTAATAGGAAATGGTTTCATCAACTTCACACCCAAAGCACGAGCAGCAAAAGAAAAAAGAGATAAATGGAATCTCCTTAAAATTAAAACCTTTTGCACCTCAAAGGATGTTATCAAGAAAATAAAAAGGCAGCTTACCCAATGGGAGAAAATATTTGGCAACCATATACCTGATAGAAGCCTATTATCTTGCATATATAAAGAGATCCTACATCTTGAAAATAAAAAGACTAACAACCCATTTAAAAAATGGGAAAGTGCCCTGAAAAGACAGTTCTCCAAGGAAGAAATACAAATGGCTAAAAAGCACATGAAAAAAGGCTGGACATCTCTAGCTACTAGAAAATGCAAATCAAAACTACAATGAGATACCATCTTTCACCCATTAGATTGGTGGCTATTAAAAAAACTGTAGACTATAAATGTTTAGGAGCATGTGGAGAAATGGGAACCTTCATCCACTGCTGGTGAGATTGTGTATTCATCCAGCCACTGTGGAGGACAGTATGGCAGTACCCCAAAAAACTAAATATAGATCTTTCGTATGACCCAACGATTCCACTGCTGGTATATACCCAGAAGAATTGAAAGGGAAGACAGAAACAGATATATGTACACCAATGTTCATAGCAACATTGTTCACAATTACCAAAAGTTGGAATCAACCCAGGTGCCCAAGAAAAGAGGAATGTATAAACAATATGTGGTACATACATACAATGGAATACTACTGACCAGTAAGAAAGAATAAAGTGCTAACACATGGGATTACTGATGAATCTTGAAGACCTATGTTGTGTGAAGCAAGCCAGGCATTGAAGGATGAGCTGTACATGACCTCACTGATATGAATTAAGGAAATTGAGCAGTCTGTGAGAACTAGGGTCTGAAAGATAGGTTTACAAGAAAGAGAAAGAGAAGAGAAAGTAGTGGGACATCATCCATAGGGACATAAACTGTGGTGAGGTGATGGAGTGTGGTTGTGTGTTGGGGGATAGAACAGGTGGGTGGTGGTATTTTTGGGTTTTGTGGTGCAGAGTTGTTGGCTGGGAGCACTGGGAGGGGCAGGTTGGAGAGCCCAGGATGCTTTGGCAGGGGTGGAGGGGGAACTGGATGAACATTTTGGACTTGTGGGTGATGGGTTGTGACCAAAGAAGTGGGAGTGCTCTTGTCACAGTTTGGAGGGGAGGTGTTGCAGTTTGGGAGTACGCGTTGGGGGACATTCAGTGGGGCATTTCCATGGGAGCCTCAGGGGTGTGTGGGAGTGTTTGTCCTGTCATGGTGTGTTGTGTCAATAGGTGGAGAAACCACGTGGTGCCAGGGAGGGAGATGGGCTCCCTATTTTTGGATGTTTGATTCACTCAGAAATAGACAGGGGGGCAACTCTTGGGAATAGGGATGTTTCCCGGTTGGGGATGAACCAGTAAGCTTGGACACCCTGTGTATCTGTGAATCCTGTCGTACAGGGAGTTGAGCCGAGGGGGGCATTGCAGGCCCTGGGAGGGTAGGGTCAAATGGGGTGAATCAAACAGGGGGCATCTGGAGGCCAGTGGAAGTGTTTTCCATTGCCTTGTGGTGGTGAACATGTGACTGGGTGACAGTCATCAAAATTTATAAAAGTGTATGATCTAAAATGTGGACCTTGATGTGGATGAATGACAATGTTTGGGAAGTAGGTTTCACTATCTGTATGTTCGTTATGTTGGTGCTGTCATCCACATACAAAAAGGTTTTGTATGGGGGTGGGAATGGAGAGGAGGTTGACTATATGAGATTGTCTTGTATTTTCTGTGTGACTCTGCTGTGCCCTAAAACTTCTTTGAAAATTAAATGTAAAATAGTGGGATGATTAAGAATGAGAAGAGGAAGGTGCCATGGAACAGATGGGACACCAGATATTGCACTGACAAGGCAAAATTGGAAAAAGAAAATTTATATATATATAATTTATTTCACATTTCTTAAATAACTCAATTCTTTAATAATATCTTATTTTTTTCTATATTTTTAACAAAAAATTTAAATTATTCCTTATTTTTTAAGTTCTCATATATTTTAACTCTTACATTTAAATATCATTATTATTTCATTTTCCTATTCATTGCAATTGGGTCTTGTAATGGCTTCACCTTTGAAGAGGGTATGGATCACAGAAGGGTCACAACAGGAATGGCAGAGGATCATTGGTGAGTGGTGACAGGGTTGGGGGTGCATGGGAGGGAGTCAACCTGAACATACAAAAAAGGCATGCATAAGTGTTCAAATACTCATGGGGCATGGTCACAGGGTGAATAATTACTCAATAAATGGGAGAACACTGAATTCCCATCTTGGAGAGCTCTGCCATATTTCCAAGAGAGTAGCAACATTCCCCCAAGTGCAGGGGCAGTGTCTGGCAAAGGAGGATGATCCATTAAACGGCCCTTGTTATTGAAGACTAGCCTTATGAGTCTTTGCTCTTGAAACTGAAACAGCCTAATGTTATGGGGTGCTTAAGAGTTACCTCTTGAGAACCTCCTTGTTGCTCAAATGTGGCCACTCTCTAATCCAAACTCAGCATATGAATGCATTACCTTCCTCCCAGTGTGGGACATGACTCTTGGGGATAAGCCTCCCTGGCAACATGGGATTACTAACAAATGCAAATGGGCAGTATGACTGGAGAGAGACTTCAAATAAAAGGGTGAAATGGTAAAGACAAATGAGTTCCAGGGCTAAGAGACTTCAAAGTGAGTTGGGAGGTCAACCCAGAGATAACACTTATGCAGATCCTAGTAGGACCCCCGAGGCTACCAATATGGATATCACACCAAACTGAGGGCCTCCTGAGGCTTGGGAGACATCCAGGTCCTATATGAGGGCATATAGCCCCAGAGTTTGGTGCTTTACCAGTGGGCCCTAATTTGGCAACCTTGCTTCTGAGAGTGACAGGGTCTGACTGAAATATTTCTTCACTGCACATGGTCTGTCTCTTCTATTCAAACCTATATTTGATGCCAGAGTTTTAGGTGTACTTCCAGAGACCAGAGCCTACAGTTTGTCCATGTGACAACTGGGTACAGAGGCTCTGTGGACCTGCAACTCCTACTCTATGACTCAATGGACTCACCCAGGACACCTAGTGGGGAGATGATGATGGACCACAGCTATCCTTGGGAATGGAGAGAGCCTGCATCTTCAGGCAGGATGATCTCTTCCATTGTATCCAAGGGATATAAGCCCCCTCTCACTTGGTGGTTGAGGGGACATTACCATCCTAGACACCTCGGGATTGGGGGAAGAGCTATGGACTGGAGTGGACTTGTTGGTGTCCTCTTATAGACTTGTGATTCATGCAATGTAAGAAATTTCACAGTTATGTGGTGCTGGGGCCCCTGGACACTTTGGGGACAGGGAGAGTGAAGGGCAGATGTCATATGGGGGCTTTTTTGGGACTTGGTAATTGTCCCAGGTGATGTGGCTATGGAGGATATTGGTTATTTTATATAATCATGTATCATGCAGAACTGTGTGGAGAGAAGGTGGTTTACAGTCTGAACTGTGGTCCATGCTTGGTGGCAAAGCCCCAAAATGTGTATATCTATTACAGGTGTTGTGCTACACCGATGAAGAAGGTACATGTGGGAGGTTGTGAGAGGTGTTGGAAGTGGGGCATATGGGTACTCTTAAAAGTTCTGTGTAACACATTTGTAATCGATGTATCATAAAACAAAAAATGATTAAAAATTGAAAAAAAAATCTGATTGAGTGCTGAAAATATTCACAGATAAACAGAAATTAAGAGAGAATGCCAAAATGAAACCTGTACTTCAAGAAATACTAAAGGAAGCTCTATGAGTTGAAAAGAAAAAAACAGCGAGAGAGAGTTGGAGGAGAATGTAAGAACAAGTAAAAATACAAAAAGAGAAATAAAGTCAACATAAGACATACATAAACTCAAAAGAAAATATAACTGATGTAAGAAAATCTTTGAGAGGAAAACACTGAATGTTAATTGATTAAACTCACTAGTCAAGACACAGAGACTGGCAGAATGGCTAAGGAAATATGATCTATCTGTATGCTGTCTACAAGAAACCCACCTTTGATGCAGGGATTTAAGGAGACTGAAAGTGAATGGATGGAAAATAATTGTACAAGCAAACAATAGCCAAAAAAGAGCAGGAGTAGCTATCCTAATATCAGACAAATTAGCCTTTAAATGTAAAACTATTGTAAGAGACAAAGATGGACACTATATATTAGTAAAAGTGGTAATCTCTCAAGAAGAAAGAACAATCATAAACATTTATTCACCTAATTGGGATGCCACAAAATACATGAGGCAAACCCTGGAAAAATTAAGTGGAAAAATAAATGCCTCTAGAATTATAGTGGGGAACTTTAATACCCCATTATCACCATTAGACAGAACATCTATACAGAGGATCAATAAAGAAACAAAGACTCTCAATAATACATTAGAGGACCTGGACCTAATAGACATATACAGAACACTACACCCAAATACAGCAGGAAATAATTCTTCTTGAGTGCACATGGATCATACTCCAAAATAGACAATATGCTAGGCCACAGAACCACTCTCAATGAATACAAAAAAGTTTGAGATTATACAAAGTAATTTCTCTGAACACAATGGAATGAAATTGGAAATCACTAAGAGCCAGAGAAACAGATTAGGCACAAAGATATGGAAGTTCAACAACACACTCCTAGAAAAATAGTGGGTCAAGGAGGAAATATCAAAAGAAATCAGTAACTAACTTGAAACTGATGAAAATGACAACAAAACATATCAAAACCTATGGGATGCAGTCAAAGCTGTTCTGAGAGGGAAGTTCATAGCCATAAATACATATATTAAAAAAGAAGAAGGGGCTAAATCTAAAGACCTAACTGCACACGTGGAGTAATTGGAAAAACAACAATAAACTAAACCTAAAGGAAGTAGAAAGGATATAACAATTACTAGAACAGAACTAAATAAAATGGAGAATAGGAAAGCACTAGAAAAAATAAACAAAACCAAAAGCTGGTTCTTCAAAAGATCAATATAATTGAGAAACCCTTAGCCAGACTAATAAAGAAAAAGAGAGAGCATAAGCAAATTCATAAAATAAGGAATGAGGAAGGGGAAGTCACTACTGATGCCACAGAAATAAAGTGTATCATAAGAGGATACTTTGAAAAATTATATGCCAACAAGAATGATAATTTAGGGGAAATGGATAAATTCCTAGAAACTCACAAACAGCTTACATTGATGAAAGAAAAAATTGATAAACTCAAAAGTCCAATTACAAGGAAAGAGACAGACTCAGTCATCAAAAACCTCCTAACTAAGAAGAGCCCAGGACCAGGTGCCTTCACACCTGAATTCTACCAAACATTTTGGAAAGAGCTAACACCAATTCTGCTTGAAGTAGAAGGAACAATGCCTAACTCATTCTATGATGCCAACATTACCCTAATACCAAACTGAAACAAAGATACCACAAGAAAGGAAAATTACAGATCAATTTCTCTAATGAAACTAGATGCTAAAATCCTCAACAAAAGACTTGCTAATAGCATTCAAAAACATATCAAAAGCCTTATACACCATGACCAAGTGGGTTTTATCCCAGGTATGCAAGGATGGTTCAACAAAAGAAAATCAATCAATGTAATACACCACATAAACAGATTGAAATAAAAAATCACATAGCCATCTCTATAGATGCAGAAAAAGCATTTGACAAAATAAAGCACCATTTCCTGATAAAAACACTGCAAAGTATAGGAATAGAGGGGAACTTTCTGAACATGATAAAAGGTATATATGAAATATCCAAAGCTAACATCATCTTCAATAGTGAAATTCTAAAAGCCTTCCCTCTGAGATTGGGAAGTAGACAAGGATGCCCACTATCACCTCTCCTATTTAACATTGTCTTGAGCACTGAGGCAAGAAAAATATATAAAAATCTTCCAAATTGGAAAAGAAGAAGCAAAAATTTCATTATTTGCAGATGACATGATCCTATACATAGAAAGTCCTGAGATATCTACAACAAAGCTTATAGAACTTATAAAGGAGTTCAGTAATGTCATGGGCTATAAGATCAATTTTCAAAAATCAGTACCATTTCTGTACACCAATAACAAGAAATCTGAGGAGGAATTAAAGAAAAAATACCATTTACAATAGTAACTAAAAGAATCAAATCCCTAGGAATAAATTTAACTAAAGATACAATGGACTTATATACAGAAAACTACACAACATTGTTACAGTTAATCAAAGAAAACTTAAATAAATGGAAGAATCTTCCCTGTTCCTTAATAGGAAGACTAAACATCATCAAGATGTCTATTCTTTCCAAACTTATCTACAGATTTAATGCAAACCCAATAAAAATCAACACTGTATTTTTTTAAGGAACTGGGAAAACTAACTACAAAATATATTTGGAAGGGTAAGAGACCCTGAATCACCAAGGACATATTGAAAAAGATAAATGAAGTTGGAGGTATCACACTACCTGACTTTAAAACATATCAGAAAGCGACAGTGTTCAAAACTGCATGGTATTAGCACAAGGATAGACATATAGACCAATGGAACCGAATTGAGAGTTCTGATATATATCCTCACATATACAGTCATCTGTTATTCAACAAGGCCACCAAGCCCACTTAGTTTGGAGATAATGGTCTCCTCAACAAGTGGTGCTTGGAGAACTGGATATCCATATGCAAAAGAATAAGAGAGGAACACCATCTCACATCCTATATGAAAATTAACTCAAGGTGGATCAAAGATCTAAATATAAGAGCCAAGACCATAAAAACCTTGGAGGATAATGTAGGGAAGCATCTACAGAACCTTGTAATAGGAAATGGTTTCATCAACTTCACACCCAAAGAACAGGCAGCAAAAGAAAAAGTAGATAAATGGGATCTCCTCAAAATTAAAAACTTTTGCACCTCAAATGATAATATCAAGAAAATAAAAAGCCAACCTACACAACGGGAGAATAATTTTGGCAGCCATACATCTGACAGGAGCCTAGTATTCTGCATATGTAAAGAGATCCTACACCTTGAAAATAAAAAGACAAACAACACATTTTAAAAATGGGCAAGTGACCTGAAAAGACACTTCTCCAAGGAAAAAATACAAATGGCATGGGCATGTCAGGCCCCATTGAGCCCACAACAAAATGATGACATAACAGGAGAGTGGCACATGGTAGAGCCAAGAGGAGATGCACAGAAAACCAGGAAATGAGGTGGCACAGGTAGGAGAATGCCCCTCTCCTACATCAAAGGTTACCAGGGTTTAATCCTGGTGAAGACAGGAGGAGAAGAATGTGAAGAGTGGTCAGGAAACAGACACAGAGAATTGCCCAGCAAATGGACACAAAATAGCAAAAATGGGGGTGAGGGTTAAAATGGATAAAAATAAAATAAAAAATACATCTTTAAAAAAAAGAATCATAAGAGTATAGTATGAGAAACTATGCCAACAAACTAGACAACATAGATGAAATGCACAAATTCCTAGAAATGCACCACCAACCTACACTGACATTACAAGAAATACAAAAACTTAACAAACCAATGTCATTGAAAGAGATTGAATCCATCATCAAATATCTTGCAACAAAGAAAAGTCAAGGCCCAGCCTGCTTCACAAGTGAATTCTAGCAAGCAAGTAAAAAAGAACACCAATTCAGTTTAATCTCTTCCAAAATAATTGAACACAGAAAATAACCCAACATATTTTAGGAAGCCAACATCACCCTAATACCAAAGCCAGATGAAGATACTACAAGAAAAGAAAATTACAGACCAATCACTCTAATGAACATAGATGGAAAAATTCTCAAAAACTTACTTGCAAATCTAATCTAACAGCATAACAAAAGTCTTATACATCATGACCAAGTGGGATTTATTCCTGATGTGCTAGGCTGGGTCAACATAAGAAAATCAATCAACATAATACATCACATTGAAAAAATGAAGGGAAAAACCACATGATAATCTCAATTGATGCAGAAAAGATGTTTGACAAAATCCAGCATTCTTTTCTGATAAAAAACACTTCAAAAGATAGGAATAAAAGGAAAATTCCTCAATATGATAAAAGGTATATATGGAAAACCCACAACTATAATTATAATGGGGAAAGGTTGAAAGCTTTCCCTCTAAGATCAGAAACAAGACAAGAATGCCCACTGTCACCTTTGTTATTCAATATTGCACTAGTAGCTCTAGCTAGGGCATTTAGACAAGAAAAAAATTAAAGGCATCCAAATAGGAAAAGAGGCAGTAAAACCCTCACTGTTTGCAGATGACATGATCCAGTACCTAGAAAATTCTGAAGTATCCACGACAAAGCTACTTGAGCTAATAAATGAGTTCAGCAAAGTGGCTGAATACAAGATCAACACACAAAAATCCACAATGTTTTTGTACACTAATAATGAACAATCCTAGGAGGAAATCAGGGGGTAAATTCCATTTTCAATAGCAATAAAAAGACTCAAATTCCTAGGAATTAATTTACCCAAAGAAGTACTGGGCCTATATGCAGGAAACTACAAAACAATGCTAAGAGAAATTTTAAAAGACCTAAACAAATGGAAAGACATTCAGTGTTCAAAGATTGGAAGAATACATATCATGAAGATGATGATCTTACCCAAACTAATTAATAGATTCAATTCAATACCAATAAAAATACCAACAGCTTAATTTACAGAATTAGTAAAGGTAATTACCAAATTCATTTGGAAGGGAAAGTGCACCCAAATAGGCAAAAGCATTCTAAAAAATAAGAGTGATGTGAGAAGAATTTCACATCCTGACCTTGAAACATATTACAAAGCTACAGTGGTCAAAACAGCATGGTCCTGGCAAAAAGATAAACACATTGATCAGTGGAATACAATTAATAACCCAGACATAAAACCTTATCTATATAGTCAGTTGGTTTTTGACAAACCTATGAAGTTATTGTTAACAGGACAAAAGAGTCTCTTCAACAAATGGTGCTGGGACAACAAGATAGCTGTTGCCAAAAGAATGAAAGTGGACCCCTAACTCACTCCCTATACAAGAATCAACTCAAAATGGATCAAAGACCTAATATAAAAGACAGAACCATAAAACTACTAGAAAAAAATTGTAGCAAAACATCTTAAAGACCTTATGGTAAGAGGTGGTTTCTTGGACCTTACCTCCAACCTTATGTACAACAACAACAAAAAATAGATAATTGGGACCTCCTCAAAATTAAACACTTTTGCACCTCACAGGACTTTGTCAAAAGAGTGAAAAATAGCCAACACAATAGAAGAAAATATTTGGAAATCACATCCAAGGGTTTAATATCCAGGATATATAAAGAGATGTTACAACTCAACAATAAAAAGATAAATGAACCAATTAAAAATGGGCAAAAGACCTGAATACACATTTTTCCAAAGAAGAAATATAAATGGCAAAAAAACACGTGAAGAATTGCTCAACATCACCAATGATTATGGAAATGCAAATCAAAACTACAAAGAGATATCATTTCACACCTATCAGAATGGCCACTATTAAAAAGACAGAGACCTACAAGTGTTGGAGAGGATGTGGAGAGATAGGAACATTTATTCACTGTTGGTAGGAATACACAATGGTACAGCCACTATGAAGGACTGTTTGGCAGTTTCCAAAGCAATTGGATATGGACTTATCACATGACACTGCAATAACACTACTGGATATATACTCAGAAGAACTGATGGCAGTGACACAAACATATATCTGCACACCAATGTTCATAATGGCATTATTCACAATTGCCAAATGTTGGACACAACCCAGGTGTCCACCAACAGATAAATGGATAAGCAAACTGGTGTATTCATACAATGGAATATTATGCAGCTGTAAGAAGAAATGAAGTTGTAAAGCATAAGAAAACATGGAAGATCCTGGAGGACATGAGTGAAGCAAGCCAGACACACAAAGACAAATACTGTATGATTGTGTTACTATGAACCAAATATATTATGTAACATATTTTATGATTTTTTAAAAATTTATATTATCCAGTACATCCAATTGAGAAATGTATATTTTTATTCAACTGTGTTTTCTTTTTAGTTTTTAATTGTTTATATTTTCAATTATTAAATGTACAAGTGTTAAAAATAACAAAATTCATAAAAAAGAAATGTTAATTTTAAAAATAAGAAATAAAATACAAACATTTTTTAAAGTTAATAATATAAAAATTGGGCATAATAAAAAATAATGAAAAAATATTTTTAAAATTTTTTGACATTTTACCTTTCATCACTGTAAGATCTTTTATCCTATATGTTCAGTGATATTTTCTGCCATTTATTCCCCTAGTGTCTTATTCTTTTCATTTTATCTTCAAAGAAGTTTAGGCTACAGAAAAGTCAGGTATTGAATACGGGGGATTCCCATATACCCAACATCCTCCCCCTTTTCCCTTTCCCTTATTAATAACATTTCATATGTGGATGGTATGCTTGTTACAGCTGATGTACAAATATTGAAACATAGCTACCAACCATGATCAATGGTTTACATTATGGTTTATATTTTGGACCATACACTTTTAAAAACTTTGATGCAATTCAACATGACCTGTATCCATCCATAGCAAGATCATGTAGAACACTTCCATTGCCCCCAAAATCCTGCTGTTCCATCTATTCTATTCCCCCCTCTCTCCCCTCAGGACCCATGGCAACCACTAGGCTTCACTCCTTGAAGGACAAGATTCATAGTTAGTTGCAACAACACTGAGGGTTTGACACACTGCTCTGTCCTCCCCTATTAGGCACTGTACATGGTCTCAAGAGACTCCCACCCCTCTATTTGAGAAAATAGTGGGCCTTCCCAGGATGGGAGTCCATCACCTTGCTGATCATTATGTGGGTCTCCACCCACTGATATAACACACTATGGCAACATGAACACCCACACACACCCTAGAAGCCTGCCCCAGGTGTGCCCTGTCCTGAATTCCCCCCACATCCAATACCCCAAACCAGCAACCCTCACTTGCTATATTGCCATAAAAGCATTCCCAACATTGTAGTTTCAACCATGTACCTACCAGTCCCCAGCTTTTACCTGCTCCCTCCCCCAGTGCCATGGACAGTCCAACCCACACTCCAAACCCTACCTCCCTGACAAACCAGCACTGCCCATCCCTACAGTATCATTACACCACTGCCATGCCCTTCCACTGTACAAGTACACACTTCTGTGTATACCCAGTAGTGGGATTGCTGGATCCTATAGCAGT
>PVKH010013263.1:0-16922 GCA_004027955.1 Chaetophractus vellerosus | reverse complement strand
CCTTGATTAAATTCCCTGTTAAGATTAGGGCTTTGATTCAACCACATCAGTAAGGCGGGGCTCAGGTTGAGTACCCGCCCCTTTGGTCAGCTGATATAAACAGACACTTACTCAAGAAGAAGATCATTTTTTACCCTGGGGCCTGGGAGAGAGATGAGCCATTCACCTGAGAGCTTACAGCTGACCCAGAGCACTGAGAGGGAAAGGAAGCCCAGGAAAGAGAGACAAGGCAAGATCATCTGCCATCTTGGTTCCACATGTGGCGACTGGCTGTGGCGAGAGAGCACCCTTGAGCTGGACTCCTTAGGGTTTTGTAACTGTAAGCTTTTACCCCAAATAAATACATTTTATAAAAGTCAACAGATTTCTCGTACTTTGCATCAGCACCTCTTTGGCAGACTAATAATATACTTTGTTACAACTATAAATAGCATTATCTCCCGTTTACTAATGAAGAATCTCAGAGAGGCCAATCATCTGGTCTAAGTCTGCTTTGCAGTCCCGGACTAGCACAGGATTCAGTCTTACTCCAAAGTGAGAACACTGCCCCACTGGCCTCTCAGCCCTCCTCTATTGCCCCAGCCTTCCAAGGATTATCACAATTACCGAAAAACATTCCTTGAAGCTTTTCTAGGCAATGCACTTGTGCTAAGATATTTTAGGAGAAAACCAATTTGGATTTGGAATTCTCAACGTACATTCCAGGAAACATCTTTTTAGATGAAAAAGAATTGTGAGCTATTCCTAGAAAATGTATTATAGTACCTAACCTAATATCCATCCACGACCCAGAGATTATAGTTAGGTAAGTTGAGGTTGAACAGGTGGGTTTATTCATTAAGAAAAGAATATACTGTTTTAGAGCAGTAAAGACACACAACATAGTATATCACCTACTTATGTTCTTTATCTTTCCTGCACATGAGGCCCTTCTGGCACCTTCTAGGTGTTGAAGAAATTTCATCTATTTCACAGCTTCTTTGAACAGAACCTAGAAACCTCTGCTGCATTAACTTTTTATTTTTACCAGTTCTTGACCCTACCCTGAGGCTTTTTCAGACAATACCAAGGACTTTCTGTAAAGAAAAACCTTCGTCTTCTCACCTGTCCCATGTAACCTGGCCTACAGATGAGACCCCATCTCCATCCCTGACCCCAGGACAAGCTCTAACCTCAGGTTGCACTCGTGCTTGTCTGATCACTTGGCAACCTGAGCAGAACGAGTCGAGCGGTGGGGGGATGTGGCCTCCTTCACTGCAATTTCTTCCTCTCCTTTCCCTGCCCAGACCACCTGGCCTGGCCAAATTTTGAAGACAAACTAAGAGTTGAATACATTAAAATGAATAGTAGCTAGTATTTATTGATTATGGATTATGTCCAGGCTGTTGACATTTCTGATCTCACTCAATCCTCGTTAGTAACGGTATCACCGTTGTCAGCTCTAGTTTATTGTTGGGTGAAACCGGGCAGGAGGGATTGCGTAACTTGTCTAAGGTCTCAGCGATGGCACAAAGAATCGAACCGGGCTGTCTGGTACCAAAACCCATGTTCTTAATTACACTTTATATTGCTTGTCACAACCAATTTCTATAGAATATTTTTATTAAAAAGGAAAATAATCAAATATAAGCCAGTCATTTTCAATATTCCTTAATAAAAAGTTAGAAGCCTCTAATACCACTCAGCCTACAACTCTTCCTAAAATTCATAGCTATAAATCACAAAGAAACATCCCAAGATTTAGTCCTTCAGGAAATTAAATAGCCTTCTTCGTGGGGCTTTCTAGCAGCTCTGTAAGAAAAGAGAAGCATCCAGAAAAGAGCGGCAGGGGGCAGTGTTGACATAGGATAACAGACAAGGTTCTTGCACGGCACCTTTCCATCCGCTTCCCTAAGACAGGCTAACCTAGCTCTAAGCACACTTACCTTACGGCAATTTATGGTCTTGATGCAAACTACTGCACAATGGAGTACAGTACGTAATGTGCAAAGCAGATTTCCCTGTCCATGTACACATCTACATAGAGAGACGGGTGTTGATATATGTACATATCTATCTATATGAACGTATATAGCTGGAAAGATGTGTCTCTATATATGGTTAGAGATAAGTGCAGATAGCTAGGGAGTAATTCAGAACTAAGAGCTGGAACGCTGCTTAAAGTAGGGGACTATTTGAGTCTTCTTTTAGACATGGCAATTTAAATCAATATCTGAAATAAATAGAGAGTTTGAGTTGTATTGCCTAGTTTGTTTTGCCGATTCACCTTTTCCTTCCCAATGAAATCTGCATGAAAATGTAGAAAGGAACATGAAGTTATAACACTAATGGAAATCAGCAATACTGATTAACACTTATCTAGGTCCCATGTGGCAATCCCACTAATCAAATCCAGGGCAGAGCATCAAGGCTGAAAGGTAACAAGGCGCAGTCCCTGTCCTGACCTAGCCCAGGACATCGGCTCTTCACCAACAGGAGGGAAGCCGGCCAAGGCCTGCAGCAGGCACTGCTCTCGCAGCCGACCCGTGCCGACCCCTTCTCCAGGGGCCCGTCAAAGGCCCCAGAGCAGCGTTTCCGCTAGCTGCAGGAAGAAGTGCTGTACATTGCCTTTGGGGCTGGCCGGAGAAAGGTGGGAATCAAAAGAACCGTGGGTCTGGGCTGGGTCCAGGGAGGTCGTAATCAAACAGGTGGGTTGTGGCTAACAAGACCCCAACTCGGCTGCCCCTCAGCCTGCGCGCAGCTTCTCATCCACCCTCTGTCAGCAGGAAAGAAGAGCCAATGCACAGAACAAGGAGAAACAGAACATGCAGAGAATACACTGGAAGACAAGTTCTATAAGAAACAAGGCTCGATTTGTCCTAAAATTCAATTAAAAGTATTTACTTAGCAACTGCCACGTCCCTGCCATTCTCCTGGGCACTGGGGATAAAAAGTTGCCAAAAGCCAAGTCCCAGCCCCCATGACCTCATATTCTAATGGTGGGAGCCAGAAAATAAACATATAAAAAAGAGAGTATGTCAAATAGCATTCAGTGGTATGAAAAAAAATAACTAATTATATACTCACAAGCTCCATGACATGGTCAAGAAAAAATTGTAAAAAGTATTTGCATCAAATTTAAATAAAGTGCAAAAACATGAACTCTATGCAAGGAGATGGACAATAAATTAGAAGGACAGCAGACAGATGAAAGAGCGGCTGAATGAGATGAACTTGGAGGTGAAGAGTCTGCTGAATGCGATAAATCCTTTCAGACACATAAAATTTACATGATAAACTGGAACTGCAACCACCTCCATTGAAACAGAAGCCTGCAATGGAAGTAAACTTGAGAATCTGTCTCAAGATGCAGGGAAATAAAAAAGGAGACAGGGGCCAGCTGTATAGCCCAGTGGATAAGGGCGCCGGTACACCACATGGGAGGCCCCGGGTTCGGTTCCCGGGGACCTCTCTGAGCGGGCAGACAGCCTTGAGAAAGGCAAGCCACTGTGGGCAGGGCAAAGCCGCCGTGGGCAGGGCAAAAAGCCGCCACGGGCAGGGCGGAGCCCCCACGGGCATGGCAAGTCACCCGTGAAACACGGAGCTGCCGCCCGCGAATCATGGAGCCGAGCAGCCCGTAAAACACGGAGCTGTGCTTCCTGCAAAACACGGAGCGGAGCCGCCCATGAAACGGAATGGAGCCACCTACAAGCGGGGCGAGCCACCTGCGCGGAGGACCGACTCGGTGCGTCACTGCAAAACAGGGGGAGACAAGAAGCAGACGTAGAAGAACACAGAAAAATGAACACACAGCAAGAGCAAGCAGAAAGGGGGGGGATATGTAACAAAATAAAAGAGGGACAAAAATTATGAATGATGAAATGCCTAATAAAAAAAGGCAAAATATTGAAGAGATATAGTTTGATGAATGTCTTTAACTTTATTTTTTTTTTTTTAAGATTTTATTTATTTTATTACATATCTCCCCTTCCCCCCGCTGCGGCGACGCGCCGAGAGTGGTCACTGCGCAGGCGCGGCTTTCCCCACTTGTGGGCGGTCTCTGCGTCCGTTCACGGCCGGTGCTTGCTTCAGTTCGCGGGTGGCTGGCTGCGCTCCATCCACGGGCGACCTGCCCTGCCCATGGCGGCTCTTGCCCTGTCCGTGGCAGTTTCTTGCCCTGCCCACGGCGGCTCCGGCCCGCCCATGGCGGCTTGCCATTCTCAAGGCGGTCTGCCTGCTAGGAGAGGTCCCCGGGAATCGAACCCAGGGCCTCCCATGTGGTATGCCGGCACCCTATCCACTGGGCTATCGAGCCGGCCCCTGTCTTTAACTTTAGAGACAAGAAAAAATTCTATAGACACTCAAGTCAAAAAATTAATTTGTAAAGAAATAAAAATAAGCATCTCCTTGGGCTTCAATTCCCCAATACTAGACACTAAGTGTATCAGTAATCTGCACCTATGCTTACCACATAACAAACAATCCCCAAACAGTAGCTTAAACAATAGTGTTTACTTAACTTTTCTGACAAGGTAGGCGGCTCAGGCAGACAGTTTTCACTTAGGCTCCCTAAGTGAAAGTGGGTTAGGGTTTGAGCTGGGGAGTGGTTCTTGGGGAGGGTTCACACACTGGGGGGTTGCCAGGCTTGAACTTCCCGCCTGCACCAGTGGACGGAGTAGGCAGGGTCATTTGTCATCTTGCTCAGATGTGAGGCAGGCGACAAACGTGGCAAGGTGGGGGAAGCCGCCAGAGTTGAGGAAGCAGTCATTTATGACCTAAGAAAACAAGCTCAAGGCTACATCACTTCATTAACTATCCCACCCTACAAATCACTCAGAGCAAACCTAAACTCAGCAAAAAGGTAGGAGTAGGAGTGGAGAGGTTTTGGCACAACAAGAATATTTGTGACCTCAACTTTAACTAAACATGAGTGGAAATAAATATTGTAATTATGGTTATAAAGGAAATAAATATAAATATGCTCTCCCATAGGAGAAACATAGTATAAGCATAATAATTTAATTTTTATAACTTGGATCAATTTAAATTAACAAGTATAGGAATTGCATAAAGAATGAAAATATGCCAGTTTTTTTTTTCATTTAATGTGGAGGGGAAATAGCTTCATTTGGATTCTTGACATTGAATATTGTATTAGTAGCCAAAGGGGTGCTGATGCAAAAGTACTAGAAATCCATTGTCATTTATAAAGGGCATTTATTTAGGGGTAGAAGCTCACAGTCACAAGGCCATAAAGTGTAAGTTACTTCCCTCACCAAAGTCTGTTGCCACATGTTGGAGCAGGACGGCTGCTGGTCTCTGCGAGGGCTCAGCCTTCCTCCTCCTCTTAAGGCTCCATGGACCCAGCTTCTTCTGATCTCAGACAAATGCAGATAGAATCAAGAAATTTAATTTTTTAAAAAATTCTGCTTGTTATTTTTTAATATTCAGATAATACTATAATGGAGCATTTTAAAATTTTGCCCTAATGTATATGGATATATATTTATTTTCTTAAAAAAACAAATAATATTAATTATTTTAGTATTTTCTTTTACTCTCAGTTTGGATATTCCAGTTTAGCAAGTATATTATAATTAACCTTGGTTACAGGATATTAGCTGAGCAACAAACGAAATGATGTGTTTTGATTTTTATATTTGGTGTGTCAAACTTCTGTAAAAAAAACTCACAGGTTGAAGCAGTAACTGGTCTGAGGCCCAATTTGGACATTCTTATTGTTCAGCCACAATACTCTTAGGAAACCCAAATTTTAAGAGATAGTAACACCATGTGAATAAAGAAATTAACAAAGAAATGAGGGTGATTTACCATCTGGGAAGATGAAGTAGACATACTTTTCCCTATATGTCCCATTAAAAACAATGAGAAAACCTTTATATATAAAATGCACATAATAAGATGTGGAAGAAGGCAGACTGGGAATCTCAGAACCCAAGGAATGGCACAGAGATGAGTTCCCTTTTTTCCCAGGACTTAGAGCAGAAGAAACTGGAAACCTGGTAATGCCAGCAGATACAAAGAAAGGCCCAGAGGTTTTAAATAAGATCCAAAGTCTTACAACATAGTACTCAACATGTCTAGGTTTCCAATGAAAATCACTGGTCGTACCAAGAAGCAGGGAGATGTCAAATGAATGAAAAAGGACAATCAGTAAATGTCAACACTGAGAATAGAATTATTAGAATTATCTGACAAATATTTTAAAGCAGCCATCATAAAATGCTTCAAAGAGTGATTATAAGCATAATTGAAACAAAAAATAAAAAGTCTTAGCAAAGAAGTGAAAATTCTCAGGAAAGAAATAGAAGATATAAAGAACTGAATGGAAATTTAGAAATAAAAAAATAATAACTAATAATAAAAAAAACAATGGAATAACACATAAGCAAGGAGGAGTCAGAGGAAAGTACCCATGAACTTTAAGATAAAACAGTAGAAATTATGCAATATGAACAACAAAGGGAAAATAGAGTGGAAAAAAAGGGAACATAGCCTCAGGGACCTGGAGGGAGGATAACAAAAGTACTAATATTGGTGTTATTAGAGTCCCAGAAATAGAGGAGAAAGATGGCAGGGCTGAAATAAGTATTCAAAGGAATAATGCTGGAAAAGTTCCTACATTTGGCAAAATATTCAAATCTATAGCATCAAGAAGCTGACTGAACTCCAAACACCATACACCAACCTACTTCATACTCAAGCATCTAGAAACTTTAGACAAAGAAAGTGTTTTGAAAGCAATGAAAGAGAAGTGACAATTACTTATAGTGAAAAAAACAATTCAAATTATAACAGATTTATTTTCAGAATTTATGGAGGCAAGGAGGAAGTGGCACAGCATTTTTCATGCACTGAATTAAAATAAAACAGAATTATATATCCAGCAAAAATATCCCACATGATTGAAGGGGAAATCTGGATATTATCAGATGAAGGAAAACTAAGAAAATAGTTCACCAGCAGACCTACCATAAAGAATGGCTTAAGAAAATTTCCTAAACAGAAAGTAAATGATAAACAAAGGAATCTTGGAATATCAAAAAGGAAGAAAGGATGACAGAAAAATAAATATATGGTTAAGTAAAATACATTTTACATCTCTTGAGCTGTCCTAAATTATGTTTTATGGGTGAAGCAAAACATTGCCTGACATGTTTCCTTCTGCATAAATTTTTAGGAAATTATATTATCATGGGGAAGGGTGAGGAACATAACGATGGCAAAGATTTCTACACTTCACTTGAACTGGTAAAATGATATACCCGTAGATTGTACAAAAATTATTTATATATAATGAAATATTTATAGCAACCACTAAAATGTTACCCAGAGAAATACACTAAAAAAAACAAACACTGTAGATAAATCAAAATGGAATTGTATAAAGTGCTTAAGTAGTCCACATGAAGGAAGGAAAAAGAAAATAAAGGAGGAAAAAACAGAGAGAACAAACAGAAAACAAAAAGTAAAATGGAAGATTAAAGTCATAACATGTAAAGAACTACATTAAATATAAATAGTCAAAACACACTAGTTAAAAGACAAACATTGGGATGATGGATAAGAATCATCATCCAACTCTATGCTGTCTTCAAGGATTTCACTTCTACTACAATGATGCAAGCAAGTTGAAAGTAAAAGGATGGAAAATACAATATTATGCAAACATTAATTTTAAAAAATCATGACTGGCTATATTTATTTCAGATAAAGCAAAATTCAGAGCAAAGAATTTCCAGAGAAAGAGGTGCATTATATAATGATAAAACATTCCTCTACTAAGAAGACACAGCAATCATAAATATGCATATGTGCACCAAACAACAGAGCTGATAAATATGTAAACCCCAGGCTGATAGAACTGAATTGAGAAATAGACAAATTCATAATGAATTTTGAAGGCTTCAACTACTCCATCTCAATAATTCATAGAACAATTAGACAGAAAATCAGCAAGGATACGCAAGAACTCAACAACACTAACATCCAACAGGATCCAATCAACAGAGATAGATCACTCCACTCACCAACAGCAGAAGACAAATTCTTTCAAGTCCCTGCAGAATATATACCAAATATAACATCCTGGGTCATAAAATAAACCTTAACTAATTTAAAAGATTTGAAATCATGTAGTCTGTACTCTGACCACTAAAGAACCCAACCAGAAATCAATAACAGAAAGATAATTGGAAAATCTCTGAACACCTGAAAACTAAAAAGAACATTTTGACATAATTTATAGGTCAAAGAAGGAGTCTTAAGGGAAATAAAAAATACATTGAACAGAATATAAGTAAAAATGTGACAAATCACAAAGCATGTAATGAAGATAAAGCAGTGCTGAGAGGGGACTTTAAAGTGCTAAATGCTTACACGAGACACGAGAAAAGGGAAGTCAATTGTCTAAGATCCCACCTTAAGAATCTAGAAGAGCAAAATAAACCCAAAATAAGCAGAAGAAAGGAAACAATGAATATAAAAGCAGACATAAATGACATTTCATAAAGAAAACAATGGGAAAATCAATGAAACAAAGATCTGGTTGTTGGAAAAGATTAATGACATCAACAATCCTCTAGCAAGGCTGAAAAGGAAAAGAAGAGAGAAGATAAAAATTATGAATATCAGTAATGAAACAGGGAATATCATTATAGACTTTGGAGACATCAACAGGATAAGAAGGGAATACTATGAGACTGCAATGAACACATGAACAACAAAATTAAAATACAATGCCATTTATAATTGCTCAAAATATAATACTTAGGTCTAATTCTAACAAAACGTGCATGAATGGCATGCTGAAAACGACACAAAACTGATGAAAGAAATCAAAGCTCTATATAAATGGAGAGATGTACCATGTTCACATAGTAGAACAGTAAAAAAAGAAAAGAAAAAAAAAGGTAAAGATATTAATTATCTCTAAATTGATATAAATGTTTAACACAATCCTATCAAAATCCAAGCAAGACTTTTTGTATATGGAGTCAAGATTATTCTAAACTTTAAGTGGCAGGGTAAAGGACTGGGATAGCTAAAACAATTTGCCAAAGAAGAACCAAGTGGAAGGAATCACTCTCCCTGATTTCAGGGCTAATCCTGCAGCGACAGCGACCAGGTCTGTGGGGTATGGGAGAGGGAAAGGCATACAGATACGTGGGATGGAAGAGAAAATTCACAAATAGACCTGCACAAGATGCCAGCCGGATTTGACAAAAGTACAAAGTGGGGTCAAGCAGGAAAGAGAGCCCATTCAACAAATTGAGCCAGAGTAATCGTACACTCAGAAGCCAAGAAATTTGACCTTGACCTTGTCTCACACCATATAAGGAAAGTAACTCAAAATGGATCACGGTCTTAAACATTAAAAGAAAAAATATTAGAACAAAACAAAGAAGACATTCTTCAGGATCTAGGGCTAGGCAAATTACTTGGGCTTGACACCAAAAACATGAAAAAGAAAAATTGAGGAATTAGACTCCTAAAAGCTGTTAAAAGATGGGAAGGACAAGCTACACTAGGATAAAATATTTGCAAACCGCACATCTGATAAAAGCTTAGTATACAAAATACATACAGAACTCTCAAACTCAACAGTGAAAAAAAAGTAAAAGAAACAACATAATGGGCAAAAGACTTGAATGGATATCCCATTAAAGGCGCTAATAGATGGCAAACAAACACATACAACAGTGCTCACAAACATTATCCATTAGGGAAATGCAAATTAAAACCACAATGAGATAGTGTTCCACACCTATCAGCATGGCTAAAAATAAAATAAGCAAACTAATAGTGATAACAGCAAATGCAGGCCAGAGCTTGGGGGCAGCGGCTCACTCCTCCACGCTGAGCTGGCCAGTTCCTTAACTGAAAATGCAGCTATTCAACACCCAGCCCTGCACTGCTGGTAGTTTATCCCTGAGAACTAAAACTTGTGTTCACCCCCAACTGTGCATGAATGTTGAGGACGGCTTTTTTTAGTCAAAGCCAAAGGCTAGAAGAAGCTCAACGTCCTTCAGGGAGCACGGGGTTAAATACACGGTAGTACCCCACCTAATCCCCCAAGGAATACTTCTCTGCAATAAAAAGGAACCGGCTGTTGATTGGGCAGCAGTCTGCACCAGACTGCAGGGAACCACGCCCGTGCACAGCCCGGTGGCCAGAGATTACATCCTGTGTGATTCCATTCAGCCACTTTCTTGCAATTATGAAATTGTAGAAACGGAGAACAGGTGGTGCTCACCAAACATTAGGGACGGAGAGGTGGGAGAGGGGCACAGCTACAAAAGTGTTGTGGGAAAGTGTCTGGGCCTTGACCACTGCAATGCCAGTGTCCTGGCTGTGACTCTAACATTGCTTTATTTCTCACAACTGCAAGTGAATCTAGAATTATCTCAAAATTAAAATTTTCTTTAACAAATAAAAAAGAGGAAAATGGGTCCTACCTGTAAACAAATGATAGTAAAAAAATATATATACAAATAAGTAAATAAAACCCTCAGAGCAGACAGAAAGAATGATTTGAGAAATAAATTTGAGTAAACTTCTTCCCAGTTTGAGAACAATGACACAGATTTGGATCAGACAAAATAATGACTTATATTTGCTAATTAAAGATATACTTATAATAAATTAGATGACATAGAAAAAATGATAGCAGGCATGGCAATATAAATATCAGAATGTAGAATTTAAAAATAAAGCAATAAATATGTTACAGAAGAAAATTTTATATACAAAAATTATCTCGTTATATATATTAAAGTAACCTTCAAATTGTAAATAATTGCTCATGTGTATATGTGTATCTATGTGTATAGATACACTGTGTATAGATACACCGAGAAAGAGGGAGATAGACATAGAGCATCCAACTTCAATCTCTGAAATTCAAGAAATATAAATAATTACAGAAAAATACACCAAAATGATAGTTTCAGTCTTTGACAAGACAGATAAGCTTAATGTAAAAAAAAACCAACTATGAACCATTTTAGCGATTTTATAATGTTAATTATATATAATACGTAAAGTACACTTGATTTCCTATAGAGAATGCACCTTAGTCTCAAGCAAACTTGAAAATCTACAAAAATAGATCATTCTAACCTTTCCCCCTAAGAGATATTTTAAACTCATTTTAGTTGGTTCCAGTGAGGGGATAGGATATGGGAGAACTTTGAAGCCAGGAGGAAAAAAAATAGTGAAATAAAAAGTAAAACAAGCGAGGGGCTTTAAGTGGATGGACAACGGCAGTACCAGGAACAGAGGCACGTGATAATTCAATTCTGCGCTACTAAATGCCAAAAGACGACACAAATGCATAAGCCCACCCATCTTGGAATCCCATGAAAAGAAATTCCTAGAAAATTATTCTTAAGATCAAATTCCCATCCCAATAGGAAAGCATATCAGATGGAATGGGAGCAGGCAGCCTACTGCCTGTGAACATTTTATTTCCTGTTACATACGCCAAAATGCATAAACGTGTCATCACACGCCTTCCAAACTGTTTTCACACTTTTCCAATGCTAATATTTCACCCACAGAACTTCATTTCCAGTCTTTGATTCTTGCAAGAACACATTTAGCACTTGTGAGAATATACTGTCAGGCTAAAAAAGATCTGATCATGAGAGAGCCCTACTTCTGGCTCAGTTTCTATCTGACAAATGCTTTGCCTTTGCCAAGCAAGAGAGTCCTTTGCCTGCTCCTTCTTGCTCTGCTGGCCTTCTGCCACCCCACCCCCAAACCTGCTCAACCAAAAGCATTTGTTTCCTGTCCTATAAGCCCGCCGTGATCTTTCTCACCTCCACACGCAGCCACCTGAGTCACCTGCCTTTCTGCCGTCTCTCTCGTGCCTTAAACTCTGCCTGTCAAAATCCAGTTCAAATCCTGCTACCTTCATAAAACCTTCCAGAACCGTTTCACGTAAACTTCTAAAGCAGTTCATGCCAAAGGGATTCATTTGGAAGTGAGTTTTTAAAAGGGATATCCAGATACTTTATTTTACTCACCATAGGTTTACATCTTTTCTCTTAATACAGATTATGAGCTCAAGATGTTCTTGAATTTTCTTTGCATTTCATAGTACCTAATAAATGCACATAGGAGGTGTGCAATAATTCTTTTCTAATTTTACTTGACATAAAAATGATATTTTCTTTCTGTAAATACAATTTCCTAATAAAATACTATAATGCTTTCATTTTTAAAAGTATGCCTCTTCTAAAACTTTCTGAGAATAGATGCTAACAAGATGCAATTAATAAGAGAAAAATTTATTTACTTTCAAGAACAAAATTTTAAAATGCAATAATTTTAATGTAAAATAATTTAAAGAAACCTAACCTTTGTACCTAAAATGTTGCTGTTAGGGGTTGAACTACAAAAACATTGCAGGTTAGAAGTTTCAAGTAGAAGACTGGGAAAATCCAGAAGTAAGACAAAATTAAGGCAGAGGGGTTGAGAATATTACCTTTATTTCACAGGAAGTGGGGCTGACACAGGCTGCCGGTGCCTGGAGCAGAGAGGGCGCCTGCTCCTTGTTCAGCTCACTCCCAGGGGCGAAAACAAGGGCTGAGAACGTGGGCCCAGATGAAACTTCACGCTATGCAAACAGGAAAACCCTGGAGGCTTTAAGGAGGAAGGGCGCTCTGCTGGATTTACACCCTTAAAACAAAGCTCTCTCTAGCTGCTGTGTAGAGAACAGCCTGGGCCGCAGGGAGTGAGAGGGGAGCAGAGGCGGCTTAGGAGGCAGCTGGAATCATTTAAGCAGGGCCAGGAGGGCCTGGGTGAGGCTTAACAGGCTACCTCTGGCCGAAGGTGATGGGATTCAAGACAGGAACCGGATTGAAGGGATACTTAGATTGGAGAAGTGTATCCTTCCAGATAATCCCACGTTTATGGCTTAGATAATTAAATGACATGCTCATTAAATGAGATAACCAAAATTTGGGAAAAATATGTAAGTCCAGCACAGGAAGTGTCCTCCCACACCCAGCATGTCTCCCCGTCACTTTATGAACTCACACCTGGGACTTGCTCCGGGAACACAGCAACAGAATTAAAACTGCCATCATCTGCCTCCCACATCTGACCTCTCCCATCCCTCGGGAGCGAGGCTTCCCTTGGAGGGAGGCTGAGGCATCCTGTTTCCACGGTGCTGCAGGTGGGGCGAGCCTCCGGCCGCCTGAACTTCTCCGCTTTCCCTGCGTGTCGCGCTTACTTGGGTGGCTTCTCGGAACGGCCTGATTTCTTCTAAACTTCGCGCTCCCTGCCTTTGCTCATGATCTTATCTCGAGGACTGGCTTGTCCACAACCCAACCTGCCCTTACAAGCCCCACGTACTTCCTCCAGGAAGACTTTCGCCGCCACCGCTCAAGCCACGGCTCTTCCCAGCTTGCAAGTCAACCCCCGTTCTCCGAGCCCCATATACAGTTTTGCTTTTCTTTGGTCAGAACCTGACTTTGCTTGTCTTGTGGTCATATGTAAACTTTTCGGATCTCTTTGTCAAACTGTAAACATCTTGAAGACACCTTGCCAACCCCCTTTTTCCTAACATCAAGCCCTGGACATAAGAAACACAAACACATCTCTGGGGAATTGAATTTAAAGGTTTATTCGGCAAACACAAATGTGGCGACACGTTTCCCAAACCCCCAGTCTGCCATCTCCTTTAGAAGGTGAGATACGTCTTCTACGTGTACAGATACTCCTAAGGCACCAGATGCACACTGCTGGGAAGTTAATCACCCAAATTAAATAGTCATAACTACGACAGGGACGTGTCTGCTTGAAGATAGTGGCCTGATTTTTTCAAGCCCACGTATTTCTTTCCAGTGCTAAATAACCAAAAGAGTAAGCATGGTTTATAAATAACAGAAATAGGATAGTCAACCTGACAGTGAAATAAAGAAAAAAAGAACACGAGGAATAGAAAAATTGTTTTGGTTTCTCTTGTCCTTTATTTCTGTCAACATCACATCTACATAGGGAAATTACTTCTAACAGCTTCGTAGCAGCTTCCATTTAACACTGTACAGGCTGCCAACTGGCAATCAAAAGGCCAGCAGTGACCTGAAAATCGGGTGCCTTGGCAGGACTTAAATGGAGGCCACGCGAACCCACCGTCCTGCCAGGACCAGCTACGCCGACGCTCAGAAGCGTTGCCAGAATTTGCCTGCTAAAGAAGCGCCCGCCGAGCTGGTAACGTGCCAACCTAAATTAATACATTTAAGTCCAATGGTCTGTATTTTTCAGCTGGAAGCCACACTAGAGAATTTTTTTTAGGTAAAACGAGTATTTAACTTGAAACTCCTCTTAAAATATATAAAAAGCATATGCCTTCAATGTGAGTCTCACTGTGCGATTCACGTTGCGGCATGCCAAAGCACAGTGCGTCTTCTACAGACGACGGCAAGCTGCCCACTGGGTTCTGCCAGCTTCCTCAACTGCTTTCACTGACACTGAGTATCTGTCCAGAAAGGCCGCCCTATGTGTGGGAGAAGCTGAGACGCTGCTACAATAATATCCATGTCCATTTTCTGGGATCTAGGGAGCAAGACATGGACTGAGAGGGCACTATGAGGAACTGATCAAAACCACGGTGGCAAAACCAAGGAAAACCACTTCTCTCCTAGTTTTCCTAGGACTCTTTGTAGGTTAAATCCTTCCATCCCACAGATTTCTCAGGGATATCTGCTACCTCTGTTTTCAATATTGCTAAAGACGTTACTGATACACAAGGCTTTCTTGTGCCATTGTGGCAGGCTTGTTCAGACGGGTCACGTTTCATGGAAAGAGGGTTTGAACTGAGGAAAGAATAATTGTAATTCTGAGAAGGTGTCTCTGACGACTCAGTTGAATATTCTCAAAAAAATTTTTTAAATTATATATACATATATCCTGTCTTGTTTTATCTCAGGTAAAGGGAAAACTGAGCCATAAATGCTGGTTGCACTCATCGACACTGTTCATCTTCTCCGTGGCACAGGAATCTGGAGGGAGAGACAATGGGCTTGGCCCAGAATTTCTATCTATACACCCTATATCAATAGATCTATACATATAAGGTCTTTGGAGATAATATAAAATAGTATAAAGTATGCCTTTAAAAGGAAATAATAATTTATTTACCACTTGTGTGCCTCGTACACTTTAGTACTGCCCAGTTTCAAGCCTTACGCCTGCTTTGCACTGTGAAGAGCTGAGTAGGAGCAGGCGGCAGTCGGGCAGAGTAACCACAAGCCAGTTCCAGTTCTAGCCTTGTCGTGTGTAAGCCGTGGACCCCTAGACAGAGCACTTGATTATTCCAGGCCTCATTTCCCTTGTTAGAGAAATAGGGATCATAACAAGTCCTATCGCAAAGAGTAACTTAGACATAGGAACAGCTTTCATGAGTCCTTGCAAGCCGCACAGTCTCCTAGTCTGTGTATTAGCTCAGGGTCATGCTTGGTTTATCCTGAGCACTGCCAAGCATTAGCTGTTACAACTCTCCCCTACAGTGAGCCCTTCAGCTTCTCTTTCTTTATCACACTGTGCTTTTTCCTTCTGGGTGCATTGTTTCTTCTAACGGAAGAAAGGAAAGGGCCCACGGAAGGAAATAGACATACTCCCTCCCGTACGTCATTTTCAGGTAGAAGAGAAGAAAGTGCCTTCCTTTTCCTTAAAACTTAAGCCAAATTAGCTGAGTTTCCTGAGGGAGATGAGCTGGGCCCCTTTCTCTCCTGCAGAAAGTACGGAGGAACTGCTGATGCCCAGGAGGCCGCGGGCTCCCCTGCTGGGCCGGCCCTCTGGACAGCTTCAGGATTCGTGGGCCAGGTGCAAATGACAATTTCTTTTGGTTTTGATAAATTACTGATGGTCAAGGGTGAGAGAGAGGGAGCCCAGAGAAACTGTCAATGATCTTCAGTGAAGTGAGATGGAGAAGAGAGGTTCGTGTCTCCTGTCCAGAAAACTCAGATGGACAACTGGACCTTTCCTGGCTCCTCCTCCTTCCACTGGATCCCTTTGGAGGTTCTTCAGAGCCTGGAGTGGCAGAAGAAGAAGTAAGGCAGTTGGGAAGTTGTCCATACGGGGCAGACACCCTTGGGGCGCCTCCTGATGCTAACAGGGCTCAACAGTCTTTTGCGACCGTGGACAAGGCTTCGGGTTTCTGCTGGAGCAGGCACTCACGAAAGGGCCAGGTGCAATTCCGGCAGCAAGGCTGTGCGGACCTCCGTGTTGTGGGAGACCACAGCTGGCGGGGGCATGCTGAACTGCCGTGCTCTGCTGCCCTGGCAAGGAAAAGGAAAAAGAGAAGCCAAGACATGCAGGAAAAGAAGGGCAGAGGGAAGAAGAGAGTGAAGCAGAAGGAAAAATCAAATGAGAAAAATAGATACAAAAACTCGGAGGAAAGTTGAGATGGCTGTAAGGATATCTGGCAAAACTAGAGGCACACACAAAGTGGGGCAAGCGAAGGAGGAACGGCCTCTCTCAGTCCACAGATGTGAGTGAGTGACCACCTGCGGCCACAGACCCGTCCTCTCCCCGACTCCCGCTGGGAAGGTTCACTCTTTGCCCCCATCCCAGCAGACTTGCTTCTTAGTCTGTTTTGCCTCCAAGGCCATGTCGACACGATGTCTCTCAAGGTCATTTTTTTGGACACTGAGCTGAGAGGCTCAGTTTAAAAAATAACTTTCCCTATTGCCCCCGAGAGTGGCTGGGATGGAAAAGGGCCCCTGCCTCCAAGTCAGTGTGTGTGGTGAACCCACTGCCTGGCAACTCACAGTCCGTGGGAGTCAGTGCGTTGCCGAGGAGGTGCAGCCGTGCCTGGAGAAGAGCCTGCCGCCCTCTAGCCCGTCCCCTCAGTTGCTCCCCTCTTGGGTGGTCTCCTGCAAAGCTCTGCTCAGGGGGACTGGAGGGGGCAG
>PVKH010013262.1:0-16925 GCA_004027955.1 Chaetophractus vellerosus | reverse complement strand
GGGAAATTCTCTCCGAATGTTGAAATCAGTTCCCTTTTATAAGCAGTCAACTGAATGGATAACAGCGTCATCCATTCTTCATCCAATCTTGCTGATTGATGCAGATGCAATTAGCCCCAGGCTTGCTGGACCCAACAGCTGGGCACAATTACCTGGCCGAGTTGACACATTAGCCTAGCCATCACACATGCCTAGACTTTCTCTCAAGGAGCTCTAGATTGAAATGGTTCTACAAGTATTCCAATTCTAATGAACACTGCAGACCGAAACTATGATTATTTTATATGCTCTGATGTTTCTGTCTTGCCTCCACAACTGAGCAATGCTTTGGTAATAGCATCTAGAGCAGTGAGTTTTAGTATCATCATGCCTAATTCTCTGTGATTTAGAATTTTTGTATTAGCATTCTTGCAGAACATGGATTTGCCTGGTTCCGCTTAATTATTTGTGACATCAGACTAGGGATAATAAATAAGATTAATGTAGTATTTAAGATAACTGTCACTGGGCAGCCTCTCCATTGATTGTGGAATGTGTTAAGGTTTGCCTTTCATGTCCACATAAGGGAAGAGAAAGGAAACCTTAAGGGAAAGGACTCATTAAAAGTCCTTTGTCTGAAAACCTTGGGAAGCTTGACGTCTTATTCCTCCTGACCTCTGAATGATCACTACCACAGATGGCGATAATGTTTTTTAATGTTGTAGTTTGAACATGGCCCAATATTTTAAATTAAATCCACAGATTAAGCCACCTTATAAATTTCCTGGTTCTGCTGCTGAACATTATTGGATATATTTCTGTTTCCTTTGCTTTCATATACCTAAATAATGAAAACTCTTTATAGTTCATCCAAAGCTCACTGACTCTGACATGTGGTATTCATGTTTTGTGAGTAATTTCCAGGGCACATCCTATTTTTCTGCTGAGCTGTATGCCAAGATAACTTGAGGAAGGTACAGGAGCATGGGTAATTGGCAACTATCCAAGTTTGTGTTGGATAAGTCATTGTCTTGTTTCTATAAATTAGCAACCCATACAAACAGGTAAATTTTATTATCTAAGACTAATTCTTATTGGAGAGTGTTCCCTTACTTTGTCTCCCCCTTACTTTGTCTCCTTTTTATGTATTTGTATGAAATTGCTTTAAATGCTTTCTTTTTCTCTGAACTAGCCCATCAATTGCTATCTAAAGACAGTTATAATTAGGTAAGTGACCAATTAAATAAGGAAATGCAATATCTTGTTAGCAATTGGTATTAACCGTTGGGTGACATTTTGATAAACTGCTTCAATATAGTGTATAGCATTTTGGTGGCTTTTCATTTCTTAAAAGGTCACAGTCTCTGAAAAGTCATACCAAGAAAGCTGATATTTAAAGGGTATAGTAAAATTCAAATAAATAGCCTGTTCCACATCTAGGTATCTCTTCACTTCTCACAATAAAACCTCTGTTCGTCTACTTGGCTTTTTATTCTACTTGATGAAGTTTCCATTACCATAAGGTGAAGATGATGCATCTTTTTCTCTCTAATCCAAGATATGCTATCTCTTGACTCGAATATTTTAAGCCTCTCTGTGTTTTCAATAAGGAATTTAACAGTTGACTCACTTGAGAAGACCTGTGTGGTTACAAGTGGCTTCCTTCCTAAGAGAGACGTAGAGACATTCATGTACCAATATCCATTTGTGAGAGCTTAGGAAACTTCTTCAAACCACTGTGACATGTGTGCGTCACATTCTCATGGGTGGAAGTTAGAGTCAACTCCACCAAAAAAGACTCTGGCCACAGTTTCTTACAGCATGGTCCACAAACACCTAACGTGTGTGTGTTTAAATTCAGATACTTGGGCCAAAATCCAGTTCAATGGAACCACAATAACTAAGGGTGGGGTTCAGGACTCCTCATTTTTTACAAGCTTCCCATGTAATTCTTATTCTTACGTGATGGGTTGAATTGTGTCCTTCAAAAATGGTATGTTAAAGTTCTAATCCCCCGTTTCATGTGAATATGACTTTATATGTCAATAAAATCATTGCAGATGGAATTAGTCAGGTTTAAGTGAGGTTATACTGGGGCAGGCTGGTCCTTAATACAATATGACTGATGTCTTTGTAAGAAAGGGAGAAGAGACAGACAGACACAGAGAGAAGGCCATATGATAACAGAAACAGATTGAAGTGCACAGCTTCAAACCATGGAACTTCAAGGATTGCTGGCAAACCACCAGAAAGGCAAGGAAGTATTCTCCCCTATGGGTTTCAGAGGGAGCATGGCACTGCCAATACCTCCAGAACTGTGAAACAATACATTTCAGTTGTTTTAAGCCAGCAAGTCTGCGGCACTGTGTTACAGCAACCCTAGGAAATTAATGCACATACCTTTGGAAACCACTGCTCTGTGTGACGTGCTCTGACTACCTGGGGAACTTTGAGGTGGATTCTGCTTTCTTTCTCCACATATATTAAACCTCCCACATCCTCATTAAGAAGCAAAATCACTTCTATTCCTAGGCCAGCTTTAAGGCAAAAATTTGTTACCTTCTTTAAAAACAACCCATCCTGTACTTTTGTCCAGCCCAAAGGAAATGTTCTGACCTTGCACAGTGTGTCCTGCTCCTGGACATTTTGGGGACATTTTATTATGAGTAGATAATTCTCCTTTTCAATTGCCTTATGGAGCTTATGAAGTGCCACATAAACTTCTTTTACAGCTTAGTTAGAGAGGTCTGTGAGCTGGAGCAAATACACAGCTCCCTGTGTGACTAGAGCCCGATAGTGGCTGAAGAATAATTGGCCGAACCCGCCAATGGTCACATTGTTCAGTCAGTGGGGGTACAAGCCTGCAGGTGACAAAACTGCTCTTTCAAAGAAGTAAGGGTGCATCTATTTTATATTTCACCTAGTACATAATCAGCATTATTGATTCTAAATAAATATCTGACATTTGGGTCAGAGGATTTTGTAGTTTAAATGTTCCAAAAGAATCTCCCCACAACAAAACAGCTGAAAATACATTGCAGGTCAGGCAAATTGCAGGAGGTTAATGAGGTTGGAATATGATCACATCAAGTTTCCTCATCCCATCAGCTTGCCCTGGAGTTCGATGAAGAGGTCAGGGTTCAAAGAGGCAGCCAGTAAGGCCTTCAAACATGCAAGGCCCAGGAGGTGGTCACCCTGCACATTTTATGGGGGAACCCTCATTCGGCGTTCAGGAAGGCAGTGAGACACATTCTTCCATCCTCAGATCACACCCATCAGCCTGTACAATTCATTTAAAAGGAAGAAATATGCATTAAGATTCAGCTGTTACCTATTGTCCTACTGCTTAGAATCCATTCTTTGGATCTCCTTCCCCATGTGCTACTAGCCCTGGATGTCACATCCACCTGCAATGGGGTAATTTATCTTTTCCTTGCCAGTTCCTCTGGAACCTGGGTCTTGTGCTGAGTGGCTTGTTTGTACCAATTTGTGTTTTGTACTTTCTCTCATTTGCTTTGGAGCTCCTGATGAGGGTTGTGCTTCTTTCTTGTCCCTTTCTGTTGTCATGAAAAGCCAGATTTGTACTTAGCTGCAGCTTCTGGCCTTTCCCCCTCCCACATGTCTGTAACCATCTTGTTCATGAACATCTACCTGCTAGGTAGATATCATTTGCCACTTTCTCCTAATCAACTGAATTCCTAAATCTTGTCATTCCAGATCTATCTAGCCAATAAACTTGGTACTGGCAGCAAAGGTAAAGAACTATTAGTTGTATGTGAATATATACTAGTTCTTAACTCCCTTTAATGGTTGGTTCTTTATTGAACTCTGTAAAGCACATTAAGAATTAAGAGGCTTAGGTATTTTATATTGGGGGGGGTAGGACAGAGAAATTAATGTGCATTGAGCTCCTACTAAGAGCTGAACACATTATTTTCCATATAGCCAGAAAATATTTCTTGGGGATGGGAAAGGAAAACTGAGCATATACAACAGTAAAAAAAAAAAAAGCAATAAAAATTACTCTAAGAACAAAGGTATGGGGGCCTATCGTATTTAAGAAACACTGGTCATAACAAGGTGAATTATGAAAATAGTCAAGGGACTCATAAATGGTAATTCATTATTAAAAAATAATGCTGCAGAGGAAAATTTAGAAATCACAGATTCAGAGACTAGAAAATTCACCCCTTAACACAATGAATGTAACAACTATGTCTGTTGTGTTTATTGCTCTATTTTCTGTGCTTAACTTGATCTTGGGGGACACCTGATAGGAGCCCCCAACTATTTATTAGATGAATGAATGAAATAATTTCTCTATTAGCAAAGTGAACTGCATTCTAAGGCAGAACTATATTATAGAACTATATTAAGCAAGTGGTGCATTCCTGATGTTTTTAGAAATAATCTGTGTATGTATCAAAAATATAGCTTTAGAAAAGGTTAAAGATAGTCATTTATCCATCAATTTTCTTTTTAAAATTATTAAAAGCTACCATTTCTTAATCTGTCAATTGACCACACTATTTCTTAGCATGGTTGTTTTTCATATTATTTAGAGAAAAATTTGTCTCTAAATTTTTATATATATAGTGTTACTTATTGCTTGGATAATGCCCTATTAATTTCAATGGATTCCTTTTTGACATAAAAATGGATTTGCACTGAAGGGCAAACACTACCTCCATATGTATCCAGGCTGCATTACAATTGAATCCATCACATTATACATTTATAGGTGTCTACCCCTGTTACACTGCTGAAACGGTCTGCCATAAAAAAATGGCCATATGAAAAGCTGGTTTAAATTTCATGCATTTTTACTTGCAAAGTATCTGGTTAGATGCACAGAAGCCTCCAAGAGGAGATCCTTTCCAACATGAATATGCTAACATGACTCTCTGGAAGCAACACCTCAGCACTTCATCTAGTGCCTTTTCTTTAGATTCCAATGACAGATTTGTTTTAGGGTCAGCATGCTAGAAAGCACTAAGAATTTACTTTTCAAGCTTACAGTGGTAAACGGCACACCTAGAGGAAAATGTAATCTCTCCTCTGTTTTCTTTGTCTCTATTGATGTTGGTAAATGAAAACCCTTACATGGGCTTCAAAAGCTTAGTTTAGCACTTAGGACCTTTTGATTTATATCTTTAAGAATAATTATTTGGTATAATTATGTGAAGGTCAATTTCATGTGTCAATTCGGCTAAGTTATAATGTCCAGTTATTTGGTCAGGCAAAAACTGTCCTGATTGTTACTGAGAGGGTATTTTGTAGATGAATTTACATATATAAGCAGTTGATTGTATCTAATGCTGACTGCATCTACAACCAACAAAGGAGATTGCCCTCGGCAATGTGCAGTTTCCTTATCCAATCAGTCGGAAAAGAGTTCAGCAGTCAGAAAGAACTTCTGCCTATACTTCAGCCAGCCAGCTCTCCTGGGAAATTCAATTTCACCTTCACTGGAGTCTGCAGTGATCGTTCTGCCCTACAGAATTGGGATGTGCCAATCTCCCTACTCATGTGAGACAATTCCATTTTTAAATCTCTTTTTATATTTATAATTATAATGTATAATATACATAATCTATTATGTATCTATCTGTTTGTCTTTCAGTTTGTCTCTTTCTACATCCTGTCCTGTTACTCTGGAGAACCCTGACGAATACAAACTATTACTTATATTTTCCAGAAAATTTAAAGTATCTTCCTTTTCTTCATTAAGCAAAGGAAAACCATGCCTCTGAGTTAGGATGGAAGCTGGTTAGGTTTGGAGACAATGCGTGTTCTTCAGAGGCAAACATGGAAACTGGGTTTAGCAGAAAGCTGTCTGTTCAGAGAGCTTCTTAGAAGAGAGAAGCAAGAGTTTAGAAGAACACTAATTCTGTGGGATTTCATCAAATTTCCTCATTTTCCTGAGTTAAAAATCTCAGATGGAGGGAAATTTATTATATCAAATAATAGCAAATTAGTTGGGGGAAAATATCATTGGATTTGTTTCTATGGCTTGTGCAAACAGACTAAAAGAAAAGGTGCTGGCATATATTGGGGGATTTTACTTCTGGCATAATAAGAACAAAATAGAACAGAAACTGACAATATCAAATCCAAACTTGAATCAGAATATCTGGGTTTATGTCCCAGTTCTGTCCTCACATGAAAATCATTTGGCTTCTAATGGTCTCAACTGCTTTGTATGTAAATGGAGATAAAAACAATCTACTACTTTGTGTCCCTAGGTAAATTATATAAGATATTGTATGTTATATGCTTTTAAAATTAGAAATTAATACTGAGTCTTACCACTGATTAAACTCACATTAAACTTTCTTTTAGTGGTTCCTCTAATCCCTTATAATTCCCTTCAGGTTTTCTCCTTCTTGTGATTCCAGGAATTAACCACCATATTTCATTCTCAACGCTTTGGAAACTACAGGTTCTTTAGTTAGTTTTGCCCCATGAATTCTAACTCATAACCTTTTCCAGTCAAGTTATTACAAGATGGCTTTATTTACTGTGAAGTATGAATGGAATATAAATGAGGCACAGTGTACAAGTATATCAGTTCCCTTATGTGAATACATATGGGTCTGTACATGTATAAGGGGACATAGAGTAGATTTTGAGATGGTGGAGATGTGGGTAGAGTTCATTTTTATTTTCTCCCATTTCTTCCTTTCTATCAATAAAAGCTATTAAATATCCAAGATATAGAAATATTACATATTAATGCAGATTAAACTGGTTTATTGTGAGTTTTTAAAAATAGGGCCCATACTACTTTTTTGTCCTCCAATATGTTAAAATATTTTGTTTATTAGACTTCTTTTAAGCCTTTTCACAGAAGTTAGCAGGTCAAAGATAAGGTTCAAAATCAGTAGTACCTTGAGTTACAAAGGACTTGTGGAATCCTTCCTGTAGCTGGGAGTTTGAGAAAGTACTATTAATCATGTTAAAACTTAAAAAGATATAAATGTGTACCAAGCAGAAAGAGTTCAGTTCAGGTCTGCTGGCCCAAATACAATGGGCTGAATAGAAAAGTCCTGAGATTTCTTAGATGCATAATGTTCTTACAAATGGTCCATGCTATGCTAATAAAACTATTGTGACTAGGAGCTTTTGCAGTGGAAACTGACAGATGAGGCAGAGTTAAGTACTTTTTCAGACAAGCTACTACAGTAAATCATTAAGGCGCACAAACAATCATCCTTCATCAGTGTGCAATTTGTTTCATAGCAATTGCAAATCGAAAACAATGTAAACAAACAAATCGACAACTAATGAACATCCCCCACTGCTCACTGTAAATAGATCTACAACTTTAGAAGAACACTTTATCCAACACATTGTCAACTCATTGTAAACACATCTACAACTCATAAACAACTCATTACCCAGTATGTTGTCACCTCATTGCAATTAAAGTTGAATGCTAACTGTACTGTATGTTCCTGCTCTGAATCAGATTATACTCTAAGAAGAAAATGGCAAGGAGAGTCAGTTCAAGAATGAGAGTGTTTTTATTTTACTTCTTTCCCACGTCAGTTTGACTTTTAAATTATTTGACCAGACTAATATACAAATTAAACTGAATTTTTACTCTTTTCTCAGGTAGCCCACATTTTCCATTTGCAGAGAGAAGGTAGTGGTTCCTTAGCAGAAGTTTCTTTCATAGAGGAAAAGTAAATGTGTAAAGTATTCCCCAAGCAGTAGTAAATCTCACAGCTTTTACTGTATTTGCTCTGTGAGAACTGCATTTGGCATCTTTACCTGGTATATAATCTCTTGGTAGGGGCCAGTTTCATTTTGTTTTGTTTTGTTTTGTTTATAATCTATAGGATAATTATTTTTGGAAAGCAACATGAACCTATGAATGTCACCCCAACCCTCCCTTAATGTAAACTTTGTCTAAGGATTTAGATGCATTTATTCACTGTTCGGATTTACATAATCCTTATATTGCATAGGAACTATTGCCAGACTATATGTATGTGATTATGCAACTATGTATACCACACATAAGTAGATTTGACCCATTACACTGAGTAGATTTATTAGATAAGGTTACAATTTTACAGTATTATTTTTCTAATTCTGACCAAACTTCAACTTTCTTGGTTCATCTATATAGAAGATAGAAAGATTTGAATTGGAATTCTACTAAAAGAAAATGATTTATAGAGACAAGATATAATCCTATCTACAAGTTACATTTATAATTTAACATGTTTATAAGCATCACATTCATACCAATCAACACAAAAGGTCTTTGGTGAAGTGAAGGAGCAACTGACAATTAAGGGGCCTGGGTTCTCAGTCCAGCTTTGTTTCTAAAGAAATAAGGTACTTTTTAAGGCTGTATTCCAAAAGGCCAGTCACAGATTCTTCCCAGACAGATTGGAAAAGATGATCTCTAAAGTCCCCTGCCACTCTAAATTTTATGTAAACTATTTTAATGCATCTACAATATAGCTAGCACTGGCATGTTATTGTGGACAAACCAAAAAAAAAAAAAAAATAAGGTTTTTATCTTACAAAGAAGTGGGATGTGATAATTGAATTTGAATACAGACCTGTCACCACCTAGCTGTGTGACATGTTCTCACTGAGCCTTGGTTTCTCTACCTTTAAAATGAGAATGTAGGGTTATTGTTAGGATTGAAAGTTGGAACCCTTATTAGATATCTAGTGCAATGCCTGGTGGTGATCAAGTGCTTAATAAATAGTAGTGGTAATACTGATGATGCCATGATGATGAGAGGCAAACCAGCTTGCAATCTTAGAAAACCCAGACCAATAAAAAAATTCTGATTGAGATTGGATTCTTTTGTCACTCTGTGCTGAATAGTCTGTAGGGGAGCAATGATTAAAGCAGAGAAGTTAATCAAGAGCCTCTTGTAATAATCCAAACCGGAGTTGATAGATGCTTGGACCACGGTGGTAGTGGTAGCATGGTGATAAGCTGGGGATTTGTGACTTTTGAAGGTCCAGGTCTCAGGACTTGGTGATGGGTTTAATGGTGGTGGGAAAGACGAGATTAAAAAAGAGAATCGGGTATCATGCAGGCCGGGATTTGCTCAACCAATTACGAGCTGGGGAAATTTAAGATGTCAGTTAGTCTCTCTGACCCTAAGTTCCCACCTAGAGTTATTATAAAGATTAAATGGGATAGAAGGCACATAGTTAGCCCTCACAAAATAGTAGCTGCTATTACTTTATCCTTCCTTCACTATACCAAACATGCTAGAAACAGCATGCTGTGCTCTGAGATTATGATGCCAATCATTTTATCTTATGCTTACTATCAGTCAATGAAATATAGACAAAATGCTAGAAAACAAATGGACAGATAATGAAATTAATAATCCTATGTCATAAAAAAACCCACAAGGTATCAGATATTCCAAAGCAGATAAATTTGAGAAAACCTATTTCTTGACTGAAGTCAGTAGATTGACAGCAGTTATGGTTAAGGACTTATAGACATGAGCCAACAAAGAGGCTTCCTAATAGAGCTGGCTGTGAGCTTGTGGCAGCATCAACTTCCCTGGGACTTGGTGTCATTGAGCCTGGCTGCAAAATGGCTGCCAGCTTCCTTTGAAGCCATATACAAGAAAAATGTCCTTCTTCCTTGAGATATTCTGACATCATCATGTACTCAATAGTTTTTATTTCCAAAGATTTCTATCCAGTTTTCTTTGGGTAAAGCAAACCAGCATGGAAATGCAGAAGACTACTCAGTCTCAGGTTGTCTGGTGCTCAGGTCAACCATGAACAGAAATTGCTCATTAAAATAAGTTTTCAATGGAGGTAAAGTGTTCCAGGCCACAGGTCATATCTGTAACTGTCATGAATGATATGTTCATGAAAGTATACAGTGGGGAAAATGGAAAATGTTATTAACCTGGTGATTAATAGCCAGTGTTTATTGAGCACTTTTAATGTATCAGACACTCTTCTAAGCTCTTTACATTCAACAGTTCTTTGCAAAACACCCCTATGAAACAAATACAATCATTATAATTCCTATTTCCATGAGTAAATTGAGGCAAAGAGAGGCTGAATTTTTTTCTTGTTCAAGCAGAGCTAAGAAGTGTCCAAGCAAGGATTTGAACCTATGCCTGGCCCTTGAGCCTGCACTTTGAAGCATTGCTCAATACTGACTCTATCATCATGGTCAGAAAAATAAAATCAAAGAATGCATCAAATTATACCACACCATTAAAAATATTTCTCTATTAGGAACAGCATCTCATTAATACTAATATAAAAAGGGAGGGTGAGATGAAAGGCAAATGAAGGTCTGAAAGCTTATTTATGCTCCAGACCTGTGTGTGGTAATCTCTATAACTTAAACGACCTAAATCCCTAATGCTGCACTATAAACCGTGTTGTTTTAAAGTTCACTGAGACAGTCTTTAAATCAGCTGTTCACTCCATTACCAACCAGGTCAGAGCTTCTGGGTGGCATTCAAAGGAAAATTCATCTAGAATATACTGAAGGGTTTATAAAGTAAAGGTAAAGGATAACAAGACCTCAGCAAGAAAATAATATTATATCTTCCATATGAAAATTCCTAGAAAAAAATATGCTCATTCTTACCTCTCAATTCTCTTTTTCTCGCTTCCTCCACCCCACTCTGTCTTTGTCCTATATACCCATATTCCTCTTGAAACTTATCAAATTTCTAGACTAAACCATGCGATCAAAATGTGCTAATATATTATATGTGTGCTAAACAGATGCTCTGTCTAGGCACTATGCATTTAAGACATATAGTGCTAAGATTCGAGTCCTGCAAGCTTTATTCAACCAGGAAGACTGTATAGATGTAATATAGCATCATATCTGCTCCAGAGTTGGTGATAATTTACAATTTGAGAGGAGGCAAAGTTTGTGATCCTCTATAAAAACAAATGTAAATGGTTTTAACAAGCATACTATTTTATTCATTCTTTTTGGTTATTTATTTTCCCTTTTTTTTACTTTTAAGATTTAGACTTCTGAATGATAGGCATACTTTTGGTGAATCCTATTACTTATAAAGTTTGTACGTTTTCTGTAGTTTAATGCTTACAATATTCTTGGTATTTAATGTCATACAGATTCCTGGAGGCAATGGAAAAGAGACCTTTTCATAAACCCAAGGAAAGCTTGCTTTGCCAATATGAAGTTCTGCAAGGCAACGGCGTTCAGATCATACATTGTACTTAAATGTGTTCTGCCAACCTCCATACCGTTACGTTATATTTTCTTCACTTTTCCATCCCTCATCCTGTTCTCTTCTTCTCTACTTTTCTGATCCTTCTGCTTCCTTTAAGTCTCATCAGAATTTACCTATTTTATCACTCAACTAAGACTTTAAGTCTTGACTAACTTCAGGCAAATTCCAGATTACTAGCTGTGGACGGACTACGTATGTAATTCTATATGAACACATGCTGAATAAATAGAGATGATTTTTAAAAACACCAAGACTTTGCTTGGTCTAGATAGATCTTGTTTTCCTTTTGATTTCCTACATAGATCATAGCTGTAGGCCTCTTGTTCCCTTTACCCTGAAACTGAAAATTCCCCCAGATCATAAAGCAAAGAAACATTCAGTGGCTAGCTGTGTGTTTTACTTTCTACCTGCAATGTATTGTCTGCTCTTTGTAGAAAATTTGGAAAATGAAAAATCATAAAGAAGAAAATAGTAATCACTGTACCAAAATTTTCTTTGGAAACATAAAACATTCCAAATATTGGACATTTTGACTACTTTCTGTGTTTTACTATTACAAAATAAACTGTAACAGAAATTCTTTTTTTTTTAAATAATTAAAAAAAACTTTCTTTAAAGATACTTAGATTACATAAATGTTACACAAAAAATATAGGGATTCCCATATCAGAAATTCTTGAACAGTTGTAATTGTTGGTTGGAATTTTTTTAAAAACACTCAAATTTCTAAAACCCATGGAGACTTCTCAAGAGACAGCTTAGCTACACTTTCATAGCTCTTAGAATTTAGCCTCTTTCTTCTTATAGTTTTGTTATCTAAAATGTCTACAGGAGCTAGGTTTAAAAATCACATAATGCAGTAAGTGCTGTAATATAAAATATGCTTGTAAAATATATGTTTTCATTAACTTTTCAAACCCATTGGTTAAATTTACATAAAAAAGAACTACTCACTGAGCACTTTGTAAATAAATACCTTTATATACTAGCATAGAATGTCTATAATGAGAGTCCTTGTAGGAAAATGCAAGCAGTTATTATATTCTACTTTAAGTATTGTAAATGTTGAAAATGAATATCAAACACATATAACTCACCTTATAAAAATAAATATAAGTTAATTTGGTTGGTATTTTTAATACATAGGTTTTTGAGTTACCATATATCATTTTATAAATATTTATTTTAATGATAGTTTTCACAAAACATTTCCCAAGATACCAAGGTAATTGCGCCTTAACAAAAATTTCTTAACCAAGAAAGAGTTGTGACTCTGAATGAGACGTCTCATTTGTCAGGTTTGTGACCTGTGTGGTCAATGAGTGATGGATTAGGAGTGAAAGGGTTATGCCGTGGGTGCTGGTGGCCTATTGCTAGGAAGTAGATTCCGGAGGTTAAGGTTCAGACAGGTCAAGGCCTGGTGGAGCCAAAGATCAGGGAAACCAAGGGTTCAGAAGGCTGGTGACCTGAGAAACACACCCTCGAGAATTTTAAGGAAAGCAGGGCTTAAGCACTCCACTTGGAGCTAGGCACCAGACTACTGTGCCAGCACAGGCCCGGAACAAAGACTAGTGTTGTAATCCTGAACCGCTCTATCTAGAATGGTGCCCTCTGTC
Source organism: Chaetophractus vellerosus (assembly GCA_004027955.1). Classification (NCBI taxonomy): domain Eukaryota; kingdom Metazoa; phylum Chordata; class Mammalia; order Cingulata; family Chlamyphoridae; genus Chaetophractus; species Chaetophractus vellerosus. Next base: position 4,099 of record PVKH010013262.1, on the reverse strand, counting down.
AATGAAAACACTGGAACTGGCAGTAGGAAAGGAAGTAGAGCTTCTTTCCCTGAAATTCCATGGCCTAATTAATCAGAGCCACTTGGGCACATGATTCAGAAGGCTAAAATCCTACTTTAAAGCAAATGGAGCACCCAGTACCAGGCTGTCAGGAGGGTTCGGCAATTAGACCAGAGGACAGAGGCTCCACAGGGCCTTCACCTGCCTACACCTTGGCCTCCTGCACTTTCCTCCTGGCTGTAGTTCACCAGCATACATACAACTTAAAACTGTCAAAAACCATGTAATTTGGAAAATCAGTCCTTTGTCACACATAGAAAGTAATCGTAAACACAATTAAATATTAAATTTTACTTAAATTCTACTGAGGCGCTAAGACTAGAGCCTAGATTTCTATTTGCTAAAAACAAAGAATTTTAAAAAGGATTAGTGGTCCATCAGCTGGACCATTATTTTAGTCCATTTTAATTGTAATAAACAGTAATTGTGAGGGGGGAAAAAACATGTAACTGAATCAGGCTCTTAAACCAAAGTAAGGACATGCGAGAAAAGCAAAATAATCATAGAGGCAATGCAGAATATAGTGGGAAAAGCACACGCTCAAGTTTGAATGGCAAAACTAATATTTCACCCCTGGGATATATTAAATGTTGCATGAATTCATTGATTAAGCTCTCTGTACCTTAGTTTTCTCTTTTATAAAACAGTAATAATTAGTAAGAGTACTGCTTCTTTGTAGGTTCTATTATGTATTAAAGCCAATCTAAATAAAAAATAAGACCCATGGGATATACACAATAAGTGGGAGGTGCTATTACTATTATAATTGCTGTTACTATTATTAGTATTTAACACCCCAGGCCAGAAATAGATAGAAAAAGGTAAAGAGAAGAAGGCTTGAGATTCTCAGAAACCCAGCAAAACCCAGTGATATTTCTTCCTTCACTTCACTGTATTTTGTCTAATCAACCAGTATCTCTAAAGGGCCTGACCATTTTTACTCCATTCTGAAACTCCTGAAGACCTGGAGGGGTTGGGATTTGTTGGTTAAGGTCCAGGTTGTTAGCATTATATGTGGTGAATTTTGTTATAATCATAGATGCTGTTTACCAAGACTCTTATTGATTGCCAGCACTCTGTCAGGTGAGCTACACATACTAGCTTTCATTTTATGCTCACTAAACTCTATGAGGTAGGTATTATTATCCATTTTTACGGAGAAGCAGACTGAGATTTAGAATGATGGTAGGAATTTTGTCTGTTGGCTCAGCAATGTTCAGTAATGTCTCTCCCAGCACAATAAGAGGTGGAACTGGGAACTGATGGGTTTAAATGCAAGTGTGCACTTTAATTTATTGGAGGCCAGTCCAACCACAACTTAAAATATACTTCTCCCTCCTCTTTTTCAGAGGTATGGGTTCTCTTGTGATCCTGAGTCTTTAGAAAAACCTCCTGTTTCTGGAATTCCTGGGAAGATTAAGGAAAAGTTCACTGATTACCTCAGTAGTCAACCATTGATTCTTTATTCTGTGCCTACATTTATTGAGGGCTCACTAATCTGAGGTGCCTGTGAGACCTCTTGATGGTAGAATGAAGTAGGCTGAATATAGGTTTGGAATGCAGACAAAAGGTCAGGACTAGGGATGCAGAGCTGGGGCTCATGAACACAGAATGCTCAACAAATATATCTGTGGAATTAATTAATTATGTAAGCCATGGAAGTGGATGAGTTCATTAAAGTGTAACTTGCAGTCACTCTTGTAGAGTGAGAAGAGAGTAACCCTGAACAGGGATCTTGAGAGCATGTAAAAGATGAGCAGGAAGAATATCTATAAGACATATTGAGAAGGAGTGGTTAGAAAGGTAGGAGAAAAACTGGGTAAGAGTGGTAACACTGGTCACTGAGATCAAAGTAAGCACAATTCAAGAAAGACAGAGTGACTAATTTTGTCAAATTCAATCATAGTCAGATAAGGCAATGATTGAAAATTATCCATTGTATTTACCAAGTTGATGAGGCAGTTTGATTGGACTAGTGGTATCAAAAGTGCAAGGGGAGGGATAAATAAATAAATAGCAATGTGTCTCAGGAACAAATAGGTGGTGAGGTAGTTGCAGTGATAGACATAATTCTTTCAAATACCTAAGCTGTGTAGGTAAGGAGAGTGGTAATGCAGTAGATAGGGGAACTTTTTTTTTTTTAAGTTAAAGGACATGAAAACATCAATTTGCTAGTAGGGAGGTAGAGGCTGAAGCTAAATATCCAATCTGCATTATGACACAGGGAAGCCTTTGGGGGAGTTAGGGAATGGGGTAGAGGTAGGCATGGAAACTGCAGGGAAGTTACAAGTCTGCCAGGAGTATGAGGGTGGAAAGAGGCAAAGAAGACACACATAAACTGGGAAGCATTAGAAGTTGAACATGTTCTTGAGAAAAGATTCTATGGAGTATGGACTTGGGAAAGTAGTGAAAGACTGAAACAGTAATATAGGAAAAACATAGTAATATAGGAGAGCATAAACGCAGTGGCAAACAGTGTTGAAAACCTCATCAAGTTCTGACTTCCAAATATTCGGTAATTTTTTTCTATTTTGAAACAATCCCTCAAAATTCTAACTCTGGTCTCTTTATAGCATTAAAGTCATCATTCATGATTCCAGGTGGAATGATATATATCAAGATATGTTGTCAGAAGGAACATTTAGGTTCTAATTAATTTTGCAGGTGGCTACCATGCAACTTTAGGTGAAACAGTTCTTTGATAAATTGGAATAAAATATTTGTTCTGATCAGTTGGCAATTGCAACAGTAATGAAAGTCTGGAGTGCTACAAGTAAAATACTCACATTTTTTCCCAATTTGCAGCCAATATACAAGGGAAATGAAGAGAGATATTTTATAAATAGTGTATTTCAAGTGAATTTATAATTTTATCTATATGGATATTATAAATAATCTCAAAAGTTTCAATCATTTATTAAGAAGGTCAAAAAGCAGGTTAAGGGAAGCAGATGTGGCTCAATAAATTGGGCTCCCCTCTACCATATGGAAGGCCCCAGTTTCGATTCCCAAGGCCTCCTGGTGAAGGCAAGCTGGCCCATGCTGGCAGAGGGCTGACGGCCCTCGCCTGCGGATGGTGCTGCAAGATGACGCAACAGGGGGAGACAAGCAGACACAGAAGCACGCACAGCAAATGGGCACAGAGAGCAGACAGCGAGCACAAGCGCAAGGGGAGGGATAAATAAATAAATAAATAATAAATAAAAGCAGGTTAATATCAAGTTGTTTAACCCTATAAAACTTTAGGGACCACTTCAAAAATCAAATCCCAAGATTAGTGACAAAAGTTTTTTCAGTTTTGGTTAGAAATCCATTAGAAGATTTTTTTATTACAGTGGCTGTCATGAATAAATTATTTATTTGGAATAGGGAAAAACATACTTGTGATTATATTATAAATATTATCCACACAGTTTGGATTTTGTAGCACCTGAGATCTATTCAGCAGATCACGAAGGAGCTCTCACCTGGCCAGTAACATTCCCAGGTGCATCTCATTGTAGAGCTTTATTTTGAGAAAAAGGAAAAATTCCTGTAAATTACTTCATACAGCTTTAAACTTTAATTTACACATTAAAAAGCAAAGTTATTTGGAAATGTCATTCAGAATCCTTTCTCTTAATCTTACTTACAAGGAAAAGGCAACCTTTTCGTGGAAGCACAACTCAGAATCCTATGCTTAACACCACTTCATGGCCCAGGGGAATTAGGTAAAGAGCCGATAAGAAATGACTCAGCGCAGGGGGCCGGCTCAATAGCCCAGTGGATAGGGTGCCGGCATACCACATGGGAGGCCCTGGGTTTGGTTCCCGGGGACTTCTCCTAGCGGGCAGACTGCCTTGAGAATGGCAAAAAGCTGCCACGGACAGGCAAAAGCCGCCATGGGCAGGGCAGGTCGCCCGCGAATGGAGCGCAGCAAGCCACCTGCGAACTGAAAGCCGGGCTTGAACGGAAACAGAAGCCGCCCACAAGCAAGGAAAGCCGCGCCTGCGCAGTGACCAGTCTCGGCGCGTCCCCACAGCAGGGGGGGGGGGAGTGG
>PVKH010013261.1:0-16926 GCA_004027955.1 Chaetophractus vellerosus | reverse complement strand
TACATATATGCTTTTCATGGGGAACATGCTTTTCTGGGGGTACATGCAGCTTCAAACCATCACAGTGCCCTTGCCAATTTCAAGCTCCTTCACCCGGCTCCTACAACCTCCTTCTGATGGCCGCCTTCATATTCTCCATACACGCAACCTCATCAGTTGCTGTGTCCTCCTGCATGTGCAGTTGTGCCCAGTCATGTAGCCTGGAATGGAGGCCTATTCACACCTATGGGAAGGAAGGGAGCTTCAGAGGGCAGGAGCTGGGGGGACTTTGAGAGGTGAACTGACTTGCTTGAGATCACATATCAGCACAAATTTAATTCAATAATAATAAAGATAATAATAGCAACACAGAATTCTATTAACATAATAGAAAATAGAAGAATATCTTATTTTGTGACTGCTGAGTATCAATCCCCCTCAAAAGGCATGTTCAGGTCCCAACCGCTGGTGCAGTGAGTGTGAACCCATTTGTAAATAGGAGCTCTGCAGATATTTTTAGCTATGGTGTGCCCACGCTGAATGAGGGTGAGCCTTAATCCAATATGACTGAAGTCCTTAGGAGCAAAGGAAATTAGACATGGAGAAAGGGAGCCACGGGTGCAGCCAGGATCTGGAAGCCAGTGTTAACCCAGAAAAGAAAGGAGAAGTTGCCACCATGTTCATTGCCATGTGACCAAAAAGCTAAGGAACCCCAAAGATTGCTGGTCAGTCAGAAGATACTTATAGCCTCTGAAATTGTAAGCCAATAAATTCCTGTTGTTAAGCCAACCTATTGAATGGTATTTGTTTTAGCAACCAGGAAACTAAAACAGTGATAGGCATTCTTCTTTGTACTTTGTATGTTTCAACTCCTTTAATCCTCAACAACCACTTCATGAGGCATTTGACCCCATTTTATAGATGGGGGAAACTGAGGTACAAGTGGGTTAAACAGGATGCCCAACGTCACCCAGCTGTTTCTGTGTAGAACTTGACTCAGAAATCCTCAGTCCAGTGTTCTTTTTAAACCTGGCGACAGGTGAAGCTTTATGCAACAGGTGTATTGAAAAAAAGCTGGTGCCTTTTCTTCCCCCCAAACAGAATATTGTTTAAAATGCACAAGAGGGGTGCATTTGACTGTTAAGGAGGTCTGTGGTGACCTGTTTACAAAACCTGTAATCAACCCTACTCTATCTTTCTTGAAAGTGAAGCTTTTGGATGTAGTATCATGTTGAAAAACTAAATCTCTCTGCCTTTGTGAATATGAAATAAAGCCCACAACTACCTTGATGCACCACGGGAGGTGGCTCGGGGGATTGGTGAGGCAGCCCATGGCATCTCCACAGGAGAGTGCTCCTGGGACATAAAAGTGGATCTGGCCATGCTTTGCTTGATAAACATTGTTTGCCCATTTCTTTCTTTCTCTTTTTAAAAATCTCTACTCACTTGCTATGCCACCTCATGGCTTAAGTGATTTTTTTATTCCCACATTTGTATCCAATCACCTACTTGGAGGTCCAATGGACATCTCAAACTCAGCATGTCCCAAACCGAACTTCTGATCATTTACTTGAAAATGCCTACACTCAGCTTCCCCATCTCCGTTAATGGAAATTGTCTTTCTACAATCAGGCCCAAAACCTTGGACTCATCCTTGACTTCCCTCTTTCTCTCATACCTGACTTTTGGTCTGTCAGCAAATCCTATTGGTTCAAAAATATTTCCAGAATTTGTCCACTCCTCACCACCTCACTGCCACCACCTTTGTCCAGCCCACTCTCTTCTCTCACTCAGATTATTTCAAGTACCTCTTCCGCGGCTTCCCCCTTGGTCTTGTCAGTCTACTCTCAACATGGCAGCCAGAATGAACCTGTTCTCACAAAAGTGAGGTCACATCAGTCCTCTGCTCAGAACCTTCCAGTGGCTTCTCAGCTCTCAGAAGGAAGCCATAGTCCCTGCTATGATCTACAAGTCCTGTACGACTTGCCTCCCTCCATCCCCGTTTCTTGCAGACATCATCTACCTCCTCCCTCCTACTTTTCTTGGCTCCAGCCTCCTTCTTTCCCTTTCACATGCCAGACAGACCCACTCCCACATCAGAGCCTTTTCACTTGCCATTCTTGTTCCTTCTTCCTTCTTTCTGGAACTAGAGCCCTTCACTTCCTTTAGATATTTCTCAAAAGTCGCCTTTTCAGGGAGGTTTCCCTGGTCATTCTCTCTAAAATTGCCCTCCACCCACCGATGGCACTTTGTAACCCCTTCCTCCTGAGGAAGACTGAGTTGTTGCCTGGCTCAGATTCTTTACCAAGTCAGTGTAACCATCCTGAGCTGCGTGAATGTGGGCTGCTAATGACTTACAGATGTTCTGCCTCTCTGGAAAATTGCCCTTGGCTGACAGGTGCTACCTTGGCTAGGAAGTTCATCCCCTTCCCCCACCCATTCCAAGGCAGGCCACAGCTAATGACTGAAAGATATGGGAAACAAAACCTGGTTCTCTTGCCTCAAGGTAGGAACAATTCTTCAGTGTTCTAGGAATAGAATACTCCTGAGTTCCTTTTGGATGAGGTCAAGGCTAAACTTTACCTTGAGACCACATTCATGCTCAACTTATTCCCATTCACTACCTTGCTTCCTTCACTCTCTTTCACCTGAGGGAACTCCCTCAATAAATCACCTGCACTGAATCCCTACCTCAGGCTCTGCTTTTTTCTTTACTTTTGTCTTCTTAGTGCTCACCTAACATATTATATACTTAACTTTGCCCATCTCCCTCACTAAAATGTCTGTCCATGAGCACAGCCGGCAAGTCTGCTTTGTTCACTGCTGGGTCCTCAGTATTGAGAGCAGTACCTGGCACACAGTAGGTGCTCAATAAATATTTGTTGAAAGGATTAATGAGGAAATGTCTCTATCATAGACCCATGAATTGCATAAATCCTGATCTTGTTGATCAGGCTGGGGTCCTGAGCTCCCAACTCTGTTACCATAAATCATCTACTTTCTCATCTATTCTTTCCAGTCCCTGAAGGTGACTTTTAATTCTAGCAGTCTACTCTGCTCTGTTTTGTGACCTGGATAACTTGCTTGTTTTACCTGTCAGCTCTTCTTGGGACTACCTGCCTCCCATAGCCTGCCTGCCCTGGGCTCAATAAAATGAGAAGGTAAGCAAGATAAACCTATTCATCTGCATCCAAGTGGGATTTAAAAACTAGGAGAATGAGGAAAGGGACGAGGTAGAAGGCACCCAGGTGAGGCTGGTTCTTCCTTGTTGGCATGACAGATCAGAATGAGTGATAGAGAGGGGAATGGCCATGGGCAAGGAGGGGAAGGTCCTTTTTTCCAGGTTGTAACCTTGCCAAAGCAAGCTGAGAGCATTGCTTGGGTCATTTTAAAGGCTAATTTTGGCAAAATTTCAAGGTGGAGGGCATCTTAGGGTTGTATTCTAGCAAGGCTGCACTGCTATCACCCAGGAGTGATTAAAGGGCTGGAGATATGGAATCAGACAATCCAGGTGGGGCTCAGATCTTGGGAGTTCTGCACCATTAACTAGTGAGTGACCCAGTTACCTCCCTGGGCTTGGTTTCAAAAATAGCAGATGCTTTATATTGCTTATTATGTGCCAGGTCCTGTTCTAATTCCTAGTGTATATTAACTTATTTAATCCTCACAATAACCCTGGAAGATAGGTACTAGTATATTTCTATTATTACACACATTTTCACAGAGCAGGAAATAGAGACACAGAAAGCTTAAGCAATTTGCTCAAGGTCACATCTAGTCACTGCTGGAATTGGGATTTGAGCCAGGCAGTCCCATTTCAGGGTTTGTACTTAACTGAAGCAAAAGGAAATTTATTGGGAGGATATTGGGTGCTCACAGAATTGATGGGAAGCTGGGACAGCCAGTCTCCACTAGAGCAGGGGCTCTTAACAAGGGGTCAATGATCTTGAATTGAAATTCAAAAAAACACTATTCTTGTGGGGACGTGTTGGTGCGGGTGTGATATATTTATTAAATAACACACAGTATAGTGTGGACCTAGGAAGGGTTCTGTGGTTTTCCCCTGACTGGCAAAAGGGTCCGTGGAACAGAAAAGGTTAAGAAGCCCTGCTCTAGAGGGCTGGGAAACAAGAGCAATAAGAAACATCTTTAGCAGAAATAGTCTCACCAGGATGAAGAGGCCCCAGCCCTTTTCACTCTGCTTAAATTCCAACAAGGAAGCATCTGATTGGCCTAACTCAGTTCCAGTGCTGCCTCCTTAGGCAGAATGATAAAAAGTAACCCTTGCATTTACTATGTATTGCTTTGCTGCATAACAAATTATTCTAAAACTTATGGCTTAAAACAACAAATGCATTTATGATCTCACACAGTTACTTTGGGTGAGGAATTCAGGAACACCTTAGTTAGGCGATTCTGGCTTTAAGTCTCTCACTCGGTTGCAGTCACGTTGTCACCTGGGGGTGCTGTCACCTGCAGGCTTGACTGGGACTCAGGCATTTCCTCCAAGGTGGCTGGCAAGGTGGTGCTGGCCGTTGGCAGGAGGCACCGCCCTCAGCTTCCTGGGGCTGCTTGAGTGTCCCCACAGCATAGCAGCTTGCTCCTCAGAGTGAGCTGTCCAAAAGAAAACAAGGCGTGGGGCCGGCTATATAGCCCAGTTGGTAGGGCGCCGGTTTACCACATGGGAGGCCCTGGGTTCGGTCCCTGGGCCTCCTCGATCGGGCGGACTGCCTGGAGAAGGCAAGCCCCCGTGGGCGGGCAAAAAGGCAAGGCCCCGCGAGCAAGGGTGAGATCCCACGAGCTGGCGGGCTGCTGCACCGGTGAGCTGACTCGGCAGGTCGCCCCAGCAGGGGGAGACTAGCAGACACAGAGGAACGCAGAGAAAAATGAACACAGCAAGAACAAGCAAAAAGGGGGGGGGGGGGTGTATAATAAATAAAAATTAAAAAAAAAAAAGAAAGAAAACAAGGTGGAAGCAGCCTTTCTTTTATGACCCAGCCTTGGAAGTCACACACCGCTATTTCTGTCATTTCCTTTTGGTTGCACAGGTCTGTCCTGTTCAAAGAGGGTGGGGAATACAAAGGGTATGATTGTGAGATGAGGCTCATGGGGACTGTTTTAGTTTGCTAAAAGCTGCTGGGAGCAATATACCGGACATGGCTTGGCTTTTACAATGAGGATTTTTTAAGTTAAGGGTTTACAGTTCTGAGGCTGTGAAAGCGTCCAAATCAAGGCATCAAGGAGTTGCTTTCTGCCTAAGCTGCAGCTGGGGGCAATCAGGCACATGGTAGTTTCTGCTCATCTCCCATCTTCTCTGGGTCTCAGGTCTCATTGCTTTCAACTGCTGGCTAAAGTGGTTTTCTCTCAGCTTCTGGCTCCTGGGGCCTTTTCTCTCAGCTTCTGGGTTCTTCTCTGTCTCTGTGGCCTTCTTTCTGTATCTGTGGCTTTTTATTCCTCCGTTTTTAAAGGACTCCAGTAAGAGGATTAAGTCCCACTCTGGGTCATGCCCTACTGAAGTGATCTAGTCAAAAGGAAGGTCTCTTAACTGAATCTGATCAAAGATCTCATGTACCACAGGTTTACACGCCCAGGAATGGATTAGCTTTTTTTTTTTTTTAAGGAGGTACTAGGGCTTGAACCCAGGACTTCATGCATAGGAAGCAGGCACTCAACCACTGAGCTACACCCACTCCCTGGATTAGCTTTAAGAATAGGGACCATCTTGGAAACCAGTTACTAAACTGCTCAAAAGGAAATCAGAACATGGTTAGGAAGGGGGAATGAATGCTGCAAAGCCAAAGAAGAAAAACCAAACAAAAACAAAAACAGAAAAAGAAAAACACCCCACACTTGATTATCTATTGTTTCCTACAAGTAAAATGGGAAAAGGGTATCTTCTTTACAGGTCTGTGCAGAAAATTAATGCTTAGTACAATGTTTAGCACCTTGTTATTGTTTCTTGTTGTTATCAACTTGCTAGTCACTCTCTGGTCTAATTAAATTCCTCCAGCGAAGTTTCAACTGTGCCTTTGCCCTGACATTTGCTTTATTCTTTTCTCATTGGCTCCTGATCTGCAGCTCTCAGCACCTGCTGCAGCCAAGGTCTCTAACTTCATCTGCTGTTTCCCTACCCCTTGGCTCCACTTTGCCTCCTTTTTCCCTGAAAATGTATGAGCTAAGCCATGGCTCTCTTTCTCTCTCTCTCTCCTTGAATTTTTGTCTCTACCCAATTTCTCATCTTCCCCTCCTCTATTTCTTCCTGGGAATAAATGACTTAAATTATCACTTGGAAATTCTATTGGTGATTTATTAAAACAGGGAATAGCCTGGGCCCAGATGCTAACAGTCTTAAAAAGGAGGAACCTTAAAATTCTTCCCTGCCACTTGGAGTATCTACAGAAGGTGGACTTACCCATGCAAAACATAGTAATTGTTTTACAATCTCTGGTATTAATACATCTGTTTTAATTGTTTACCAAATATTTCCAAATTTATCAAGTGGCAAAATCCTGTCCTGGTAATAGAGTCAAATTTATCTAAATTCCAAACTCCTGCTGAAGCTGCATGAAGCTGGGCTCTTAGAAGTCCAACCCATGGACCTGGGTGACTTCCCAGTTCTTTTGGAGCTTGTGGTGAAAACAAGTGTTGCTTCCCCTAGATCTGAAATCCCGGCGTGCTTTAGTCAGAGAAGCCATTGTTTGTAATAATCAGTAAGAGAGTCATCATTCTATTATTTTAAACATTTATTTATTTATTATTTATTTATTTTATTTATAGGAGGTATCAGGGATTGAACCCAGGACCTCATACATGGGAAGCAAACACTCAACCTCTGAGCTATATCCACTCTCCAATGAGAGTTGTTTTTTTCTTTTTGTTTTATTTTTAGGAGGTACCAAAGATCAACCCCGAGACCTCATACATGACAAGCAGGCACTGAACCACCTGAGCTACATCTGCTCCCCTAAACAAGTATTTATTAAGAATCTACTAGAGGGGGCCGGCTGTAGCCCAGTTGGTAGGGCGCTGGTTTATCACATGGGAGGCCCTGGGTTCAGTCCCCGGGGCCTCCTCCAACGGGCAGACCACCTGAAGAAGGCAAGCCCCCGCGGGCAAAGGCGAGTCCCCGCAAGCAAGGGCGAGTCCCCTCAAGCAGGTGGGCCACTGCGCCTGTGAGCTGACTCGGCGGGTCGCCCCAGTGGGGGGAGACAAGCAGACACAGAGGAACGCAAAGAAAAATGAGCACAGCAAGAACAAGCAGAAGGGGGGGGGGGAAGTATATATAAAAAAAGAATCTACTAGGGACCACTTACTGTGCTGGGTGCTGAGGTACAATAAATAAGGCAGACTCCATCCTTGCCCTCATGGAGCTTACAGTTGGCTGGGTGGGAGCAGGGTGGAGAGGTGAAAGAGACAGTAAGCTAGTCATTACATCGATATTACATTCCATGGTTTAATTCTGGTTGTTGCAGAGGAAGAGTACAGGATTCGAGGAGAGTGTTTTACAGAATATCTCATTTAATTATTTTACCCCAACTGCCCCAATTTGCCCTGTCAGGAGATTGGAAGGTGAGGTGAGGGGAGAGAAGCCAAGATCTTTCTTTCCCATTCCCTCTCTGCCCTGGTGGTATCTCCTCTGTGGCTTTTCCACGGCCCAGCTCCCACCAGACAGGCCTGCTTTGTTTTTGGCAAGGGTGTTAGCTGCTCCTGCCATTACCAGTCTCTGGGTTGACTCACCGTCCCCTGTTTGGCTTCTCAGGTCTTCCATCACTGTGTAACCCTGAACTAAATCCCGTTTTAAATACAGAGTGGTTTCCTCGTTCCTCCTTCGACTCTGACTGATATACTCACCCTTTGTAGTTTTTACACCCACCTACTGTATTAGTTGCAGTGCCTGCCTCTGACATGGAGCTGGGCTGTGACCCTCTCACAGACAGTGCCTGGCTGTGTCTGATGTTAGAACATAGCAAAAGTGTGCCACCCAGGGCCGCGTGCAGGAATGGATGGTGGCACACACAACAGAAAGAACTCAGGTGCGGCAGGGACGGGGAAATAATATTGTTTTCCTTGCATTGCTGGTGAGAAACCTATCTTAGATCCTCAAGTTTCCTGATCTCGAGTCTATTTCCGTTTAGAGCCCACCTATCGCCTTCGGAATCCCACCCATTACCCAAGCCCCATACATTCATTCCTAACATGCCTCTGGTTCACCTGGCTTCATTATAACCCAAGCACGAATGATTATCTGCCTGCCCCACAACTCATAACTCCCATTCCCGAAGTGCTGTGGTTTCCATGGTGTCCTGGGGTGGGGTGGGGGGGCTGGCATAGGGTGGACTGTCATTTAAACAGTTCCGAGGTCCCAAGTCCAGGGGACCAGCCAGTAGCATGACCAGAAGGCAAGCTGGGGCTGAAGATCAAAGGGCAGGGAGAGAGTGGAAGTTTCTTGACACTGCCTCCTCCGGCGGCGATCCTGCTCCATCTCTGAACCCCTAGACCCTCCCGGGCAATTGCCATCGTGCCAAGGAGCAGCGGCAGGTTTAAATCCCTGAATACATCCTCTTGGTCCAGAATTGGCTGTTGGAGCTCCAGCGAGGAGAAGGACCATTCAGGTTTTCTACTGGAGACAAATGCTTCTCTCCTCTGGCATTTTAATGGAAAGCCTGACCTACTCAGAAATAGCAGCCAGAAAAATCCACACTCCTCATAATCCAACAGTTTCCCACTAATCAGATGTCTAGACAAGAATGGTCTCTGCCCCCTTTCCTGTTTGCAAATCTGCCTTGACAAGTCATATCCTCCTGGCAACACCATTAAAACGTTCTTTATTTGCTCCTTGGGGCTTGCGAGACTGGTTGCTGGAAATCCTATCAGTTCCTGAATCAACGCAACTCTCTTGAAATCACGCTTTTTCATTCCTCTGCTTAAATTTCATTCTCTTGAGGAGAGCTCTGTTAACAAGCCAATTAGTAATGCTCTGAATATAAATACAGTACTGTAGGGTTTGTGGCCAGATGGCCTGCAAGCCAAACTTGATTCAGGGTCAAGGTGACTTTGGAAAGAAAGCCATTCTCACTGTAGCCCAGCCTCATTTAGACAATACAATGTGCTGCTTTAATGCTGTTAGGAAAATGGTGGTGAGAGGGGTTTCAATTTCCATCCATCCATTTGAGAACAGGAGAAGCCTGTCATTTGATTTCTCCCCCCTTGATATGCTAACTACATCTAGCAAGGGTTGCAAAATCATATAATAGAGGCTTAAAGCAAAAAAAATTGAATTTATATATTTAAAAAAATATAAATATATAGAACAATGGGGGTTGAGAAAGACGCCTCCAGCTTCTTATTGGAGGAGCTGGGGATCCTGGGTACTGCTTACACAATCCTCTCCACCCCCACCACCATGCAAACCCCATCTAACCCACCCCTTGGCATGAATCCTCTTTGGGAACTGAACCTGGCAATCACAGACCCAGATGTCTCCCTCAGGGTCAAAGACGACACCCTCAAAGGCCACAATGACTCCCCTCTACGTTTTAAAAACAGGGCTTTTATTCTTTAAAAGCAGCGCCCAGGTATGGTATTAGATTTTGGAGCCTCTCTGCTTGGATTCAGATGCCGGGCCCATGACTTTCTCTGCTACTTCAGTTTCCTCATCTCTAAAATGATCCTAATAATAGCTACTCCTTAGGGTGGGGTGAGGATTAAATGAGCTCATACATGTGAAGTGCTTAGAAGAGTGCCTGGTAGGTAATAAGTGCTAAGCTAAACAAGTGTTAGCTATGACAAAAATAAATTTTTAAACGTTTTAAAAATGCAAACACTATGAATGGGTAAATATCCTTTTCACCCCTAATCCACCAGAAAGAACCACGGTTACCACTTTATTGTCTACCAATCCAGAGATGTTCCAAGTATATTAATTTATAGATATGGATTCATTTAGATATAAATTAGATAGACCTACAAATGGAGAGGTCTATTTTTTTAATGGTCTTTTTTTAATGGGTAAAAAAAAAACAAAAAACAGTAGGTACTATACCCTGGTTTGTACTTAACAAAAGTTAAAATAAGATTTGTCAAAAATCAAAAAGCAATCAATCCTTTTAGATCGAACTCACTTTGCCTGGATGTGTAGTGATTCATTTCACCAGACTCTTTTGGATTGTTCCACCCCTTTCTTTTGGTTGGGTTGGCCCCTTTCCTCTCCCTCATCCCAGTTAAGTGGGAGGCCTCTTCCTGGGTCTCTTCATGAGGACATTGGTGCAGATCTTCGTGTCTCCTGAAATGGTCGGGCCTAAGGTTATCTCCAGAGTGACCCAGGCAACTTCTAATTATAGCCTCCATCTCCAGGCAGTGCCTCGGAAGTCCACGAGAGAGTTCAGAGCACATGGGGCCTGTCAAGCTTATAAGAGTTAATTGAATTTTAAAAGGAATTTATATTAGTTTTAGGCTATTTTTCAGAAACCATTCTAAGAAGCTACATTTTAGATGTATAGATAACTGTAGATTATAGAGAGATTATAGTCTACATAAGTATTTGTACATCAAGCTTGTTTCTCTGGTCCCTGGGAACCCCAAGAGCAAGTTATTATATTGCTCAGCCATTTTCCTCACTTTCTAATTTAGGTGGTGTGGCGGTTTGGTATTATTTATGAATTCCAAAAATGGATATTGGACTATGTTTGTAAACTGGTCTATTTCTCTGGCCATATTAGAATGTATTAGATTCAGGGGCTTCATCTTTACTTGATTAAATTAAGATTGGGGCTTTCGGCCATGTCAGTAGGATGGTGAGTCCCTGCCCCTTTGGTGGGTGGACACTCAGGCAGAAAAAGCACACAGCAGAGAAGAGAACTGAGTTTTTTGACACTGGAGCCCTGGGGAGAGAACTGAGCCATTCGCCTGATAGCTTGCAGTTGCAGAGACCAGAGCCCTGGGAAAGAGACAAGCCCTATGCCAGCCTACAGCTGAGATCAGAAGAAGCTGGGCAACGGCGCCTTAAGAGGAAGAGGAAGGCTGAACCCTCGCAGACATGGCCTGCATCTTGCTTCAATATGTGGCAAATGACTTTGGGAGAAAGTACCTCTTATGGTACCTTAAGTTGGACTCTTTAGGGTCTTGTGACTGTAAGCTTCTACCCCAGATATTTACCCTTTATAAAAGCCAACAGATTTCTGGTACTTTGCATCAGCACCCCTTTGGCTGACTAATATAGGTGGCTTTTGTTTTTTTTAGTTGCTCTAAAAGAACATTTAATTTTAGCACCACAATCATGATGGCTCTGGAAAACAGTCTCCCTCCACATCCAAATAGGCTGTGAAATACAGTAATTTTAGGTATAAATTATAATTGATATGTTGGAGTATGATCCAAAGATTAAATAACAAAACATGAAGGAAGACTTGTATCTCAATTTCTCTGTAGATTGGGAAACTTCTTCTTCTGAAAGCTAAGCCTGGAGGCAAATTTTTTGAATGCTGGTAAATTTGTTTGAAATAATCAAAAGGCCATCTGGGAGAGAACGCTGTAATAATAAAAGGTCAAGGTTTTCTGTCAGGCCCACATTTGAGCCCAGCTGGCTGCTCTACCACTTACTAGCTGCCTTGAGCGCCATAAACCTTGGCGGCCTCATTGTTGAAACGGGGGTAAAGGATAGCGTTGGGATCCAGTGAGAGAAATGAGGCCCACCACTGTGAGTGAACCTAGCAGGTAGTCAGCACCCAATAAACATTCATCACTTAAAATGTCTGGCATCGCTCTATTTCTAGGCCCTTTGAAGCACAGAGATCATAGAAAAGAGGCTGGCTGCCTTCCGGGTCTCTGTTTCCTTTTAAATTTGGTCTCAGTCGAATGGGGGCCCTGACTTCACAAAGGTCAGTGTCTGAGTGGGACCAGTGACGTCTGGGAGGCTGAAATGGGGCCCAGCCAACGGTTCACATGGTTTTCTTGTCATCAGGCTTGTTTTGACTTCCATGAGCTCTCTCGCCACAATTCCTCAGTGGTTCCTGAAGAAAGGAAGTGCAGATGGTCTGAAAGAAGAATTACCCAGGAGGAGGCTGCCCTGGTGCACAAGAATGCCAAGAACTGTCCCCTTGTTTGACCGTTTCCTTGCTCCCTTCCTGAGGCTCCCAGCCAGCCTCTGGCTTGTGTTGGCCTCTGAAAGACTTGGTAACGTCTGCTCTTTCTTCCCAGAGGAGGACAGGAGGAGGAATTTGGCAGGCGAACAAAAGCCATTAGCAGCGTCTGGTCTGGCCAAGGCTGCACGGGCGGAATTGGGGGTGGCCTCCAGGCTCTGCTGGG
Organism: Chaetophractus vellerosus; assembly: GCA_004027955.1. NCBI lineage: Eukaryota > Metazoa > Chordata > Mammalia > Cingulata > Chlamyphoridae > Chaetophractus > Chaetophractus vellerosus. Next base: position 4,644 of record PVKH010013261.1, on the reverse strand, counting down.
CCGACACGGCTGGTCCTCCATCAGCGGCCCTTTGACAATCGCGCCCCAGGTCAATTCCAATGCGGGCAACCTGGTCATCCAGAAATAAAGATAAGTAAAGCAAACAAGGCCATTCCTAGGTGCTGTGTAAATGTAGGAGGCTCTGAATATAGCTTGTGGGATCACTGTGGCAATAATAATCATCATAATAAATGATGCATCCAACAAATATTTATCGAGAACCTACTGTATGCCAAGCACTATACTAGTTATGAAAAAAAGGTTTATTGTGTCGGCACTGGTGTGAAGCACTTTTCATATATTATTTAATATGTTCATTGGCCTCAGGAAGTAGACATTGTTATTGCCCCATTCTTCAGATGAGGAAACCGTGTCTTGGAAAGATTAAGGAACTAGCTCAAGATAACATGACTGGAATGGAAGCCACAGATAGGGTGGTGGACAAGGAAATGAACTCAGATCCCGACAGAACTGCGGAACTACTGTGCCCACCGGGGACTGTCAACGCCAAGACTTCAGCTATGCGCAGCCAAACTGAACCTTCGCTGAGGCAGAAGATGAGCGTCGTGCTCTGAGTCCCTTGTAGCTCTGAATTGGATAATTGTAGAAGTACAATGTCCTGCTTGGCCCTCGGGCCTTCCCTCTTAACTTACACAGCCAGGAACTGCTTCATCTCCTTCCTCTGCATTCACTTCCATCCCAAACTCTAGGGGCTTTTGAAGGGGAGGAATTCTCACCCCAGAACACATTCCCTCAGCTCAGGAGAGAAAGCCTGGCTCCACCTGTCCATGCAGCCACTTCTGATTGCTGCCCTCATTTTGCACCCAGACTAGGCCACCATTTCCACCACCTCTACCAAGGCCCAGGCTTGATTCTCTGTCGGTGCTGAGGTTCCTCTTGAACTAAACTTCTGTTTGCTAATAGGAAGAAGGAGGGAAGAAGAAAGGTTAGAAAGCTTAGATGGGTCATATGTCTCCTACATGGAAAAAAGCTCCTGATTAATGGCTCAAATGGATACTGTATTAGACAGGGTTCTCCAGGGAAACAGAATCAACAGGAGATATCTGTAAATATATGAGGTTTCATAAAATTCTCTCATGTGACTGTGGGGATGCACAAGTCCAGATTCCGCAGGCAGGCTGCAAACCAGGGGCTCTGATGAAAGTCCTTGATGAGTTCCCAGGAGATGTTGGCTGTCCAAAGACAAGCTGGGAAATTCTCTCTGAATGCAGAAATCCTTTCCCCTTTTAAGGCATTCAATTGATTGGATAAAATGTCACACATTGCTGACAGCAATCGCTCTCATTGATTGTAGATGTAATCAGCCATCTATGCAGTAAACTCACTGATGATTAAAGTCCATAAATGTCCTTGTATCACAACTAGCCCAGTGCTTGCTTGACCAAACAACTGGGCACAATTACCCGGCTGAGTTGACACATTAGCCTAACCATCACAGATACTTTGATCAGAGAGGGAAAGTTCTTTTTAGGATTTCAGGTCTTAGGTCTGGATTTCTAAATCCAAAGAAGGAGGAGAACATATTATCTTTTGTCCTCATTTTCTACTCTGGACACTGGATCTTTATCATAATCTGGTTGGGACCAACAATGGCACCTCCTCCTTAATCCCAGTCTCAGGTATACACTCTTTGATGATCATCTTCCATTTTCCTCTAGTAATTCAACTCTTTGGCCTCAGTGGATGGAGGAGAATTCCATTAATGTTTACTGTCCTGCTCCCTACCTCCCTCCTGCTCTTATTTCCCTTCTTCCATAGTTTAGTGTCCATGGTCCATGTCTATAGCCACTTCTTTGCAAACACCCTCAAACCCTCTCTCCCTTCATTGTACCTTCCTGGCAAAACATAAACCCTAGTTAAATCCTACTCCATGCCTGCATGCAGGCAGGTCAACAGGCTGGAGAAAAAGAATCTTGCTGCCTAGTCTTTGCATTCTTGACCACCCACTTCACAATGGTCCCTAGTCTGCCCAATAATCCTGGTATATGTCCATAGTTCATTTACACTCCATGATCTTTTCATACCTCTCCCCCCTTCTCAACTGCCCAACACTTCCTTGCCCATTCTCACTCTCAGTTAATGGCCTTGCTTTCTACTTCAAGGACAGAATGAAGCAAGCAGAGAAGAACTTCCACAGGCTTACCCACACACCCACTCTCCTGCCTGCTTTGGTGCCCAAAAGCTGACTTCCTTCCTGTTACTAGAGAGCAGCAGTGCCAGCTGTATCAAAGCTAAAGGCCTTCCTGACACTTTCCACAAACCTCCACTTTGTTTCATTGGCCAGAACTGTGTCACATCCTCCTCTCTGCAAAGGAGACTGGGAAATGAGAATTTAAGTTTTTCTCCTTCTGTAATGGAAGCAGCAAGTTCTGAGGGAGTTGAGATTGGTTGTTGGATTAGAGAGGTAATAGTGTCTGTCACAAAAAAATTTTTTTTTATTTTTTAAAAGCTACTTAGATTACAAAAGTGTTACACAAAAAATATAGGGATTTCCATATGCTCCACTCTGCACACCTCCCACACCCTCCCACATGAACATCCTTCATTGGTGTGGCACATTCATTGCAATTGATAAACGCATCCTGGGGCTTTGCCACTAAGCATGTATCATAGTTCATATTGTGCTCTACACTCTCTTCCACAGGAACAGAGAAGTCTGCAACTGCAAGCAAGATAGTCCATCCATCTTATCCATGGGATATAAGCCCTCTCTCAATTAGAGGTGGAGTGGACATCACTAGCCCAGAATCCTCAGGATTGGGGAAAGAACTATGGACTAGAGTGGACTTACTGGTATTCTACTATAGACATAGTGTGATTCTAGCAATGGAAGAAATTACAACATTGATATGGAGCCAGTGGCCACTGGAGGCTCTGGGGGCAGGGAGAGGGAAAAACAGTTGTAATACAAATACATTCTTATTCTCATTCATGGAGTCAAGGTGCCTTCTTGAATTTTATTATGGTGCTCCTGGAGGCTCCCTGCCTCAGCAGAATGTGTGGCCCACACAGACACCACTGTCTTTGGTAAAGGAATGTTTCTCAGCCAGGCTAAGAGGAAGGGTATAGCTATCTCAGGCCCTTTGATGTCTAACTTTAACTCTTCACCTTAATCAACACTATAACCACCACTTTACTAAATCCTTCAGACTCAATCCCCACAACCTAAACATAAGTGTGTATCTTGTGTTTTGTTTATTTTTCTTTCTTTAGGACGTAGATATTTTCCTCTTGATTTCCCAACTACTTATTTATATTGGGAATTGAGACTGGCTTATTTTAAAAAGACCAAATGCAACAAAAGTATCAACTGATTGAAACAATGATAAAAGACCCAAGGAAGATATAAAATAGTTACATCGGAATATTCAAGATAAGGAACGTATATTCCATTAAGTATGAATCTTAGATCTAAGCTTCCAGGAAATGTAATGAGTGTGTGATTGTCATTGAAGAATGAAAGGATGTTTCACCAGACCATCAGCTTGGTTCATCAGCTAAGCAAGTTTTGAAATGTGTCTCTTGCTCAGCTCCTTTGTGTTGGTCACCCTTGAGGAAGGAGCATGGTGGCATGGGCTCCAGCCGCCAACATGTTGAAGCCTCATGGCTGCAGAGGCTTCTCATTGGACACTTGGGCTTGGAGATGAGGAGCCATTTTGTATAGTGGAGAAGGTTCACAGACTGTGAGGTATTGAGAAAGGCAAACATCATGTACTCTGGAGATGCTGTGTTTGTCACATGTGCCACTGTGGAAGGAATAGATGCAGTTGCGGAAGCAAGGCCACAAAAGGCAGATGGACTAGAACCCTCCGGTGAGCCAGAGGCCTGTCTCAATGGAAGATTCTCAAAGGCCAGGGGTCTTTGAGGAAGGAAGACACTGAAGAGCACTTCTTGAAATTATTTTGAGCCAAATGGAAGGATCAAAATGATAAAAACCGTGAAAGAGAGAAATAGTTCTGGTAATGTCCAGTGACCATGACTCCATGGATAAAATTGTTCAGAAAGCCCACACTGTGAGCAGCTCGAGCTGTGGAGTGAGGTGGGCATCATCTAACTGATGATTTGCTTGAGCTTCATCCAGCCAAAGGTGTCAAAGTGGCTCTGGAAGCTTTGGTGTGGCTAAATTTGGTTTTGATGGAATCAACTTTAATGATTGGCAAAATTTTAGTGGTTATGGTGGTTTGTTGGTAGCTATGGTGGAGATGGAATATAGTGGTGGTGGAGAAGGTGAATAATGGATTTGGGAACGAGGGAGGCGGCAGAAGGTACAAAGCCTTTGGCAGTGACAACAATTAATCTTCCAGATTTGCCTCAGGAAAAGACAAAAAACGTTGGAGGCAGAAACACGGGCCCTAATGGTGGTGGAAGTTTATCTTCTGGCAAATCATAAAGCTGAGTTGGCCCTGATGGCTCCAGGCAGCAGTGGTAGCTACAATGGGGGCAGAAGAGTCTTAGTGCTGGAAACAAGCCTTGGCAGGAGCGGAGAACTGAGGAAGAGACAGGGAAGGTTGATATCTGTTCTATATGCCCTACAGGGCAGCAAAGGCCTCTTTTGATTGGTCGTTCTGATTGTCTAGGGTTTGTGTCATAAGGTTGACAGGTATTTTAGAATATCATTCCTGG
>PVKH010013260.1:0-16926 GCA_004027955.1 Chaetophractus vellerosus | reverse complement strand
GCAGGTTGTCCGCGGATGGAGCGCAGCCAGCCACCTGCGAACTGAAAGCCGGCCGTGAACGGACGCAGAGACCGCCCACAAGCGGGGAAAGCCGCGCCTGCGCAGTGACCACTCTCGGCGCATCGCCGCAGCGGGGGGAAGGGGAGATATGTAATAAAATAAGTAAATCTTTAAAAATAAATAAATAAATAAATAAATTTTTTTCCCTTTATTGCATCTTTCATCAGGTTTGGCGGGTTCTTATTATTGTGTTTGTTTTTGCTTCTTTAGATGCTGAGAATGAAACGAACAGGAAGAACATATGCTATATTACCTGCATTTTGTATAAAAACATATCATAAGCATATATCTGCATGCTTGTCTGTGGGTGTATGTAGTTTGTGTATTGAAAACGGACGCTTAGAGGCTGCTTCCCAGCACTCCTTGAAGTGAATATAGATTGGAGCTGCTCAAAAGTCAATATCAAATCTAATTGACTTTCCTCAGGGTATACATGAACAGCATATACATGAACAGTTTGTTAAACTTTAGAATGTGTCCCCAAGTCTAGTTTTAACCCTTAGAGCCATCAGAAAAGACTGACTGAAAAGCATGTAACTCAATCACCACCCAGAAAAGGGGCACTTGATATATCCTTCTCTGTGAAAAGGATATTATCATCTTCATAAACTCAGTATCTCCAGTGCCTGTAGTGCTTGCGGCTTGCAGTAGACACTCAGTTGTTTGTTAAATGAATTATATTTTTCTCCCTTGAATGGTCCTTTTCCTTCAATCTCATAAACAAAATGTAAGTGAATAAAGGACTTTAAAAATTACGTCTTTCAAGCAAACTCTTTAAAACCTTTATGGAAGTTCAAAAACATTCTAAAGTATTTTAATTTGTTTTGTTCTTTCTGTACTCGATGCCAAAGGCATGATGTTGCCTGCCTCTGCTTGCTTACAGGTAGAAAGGCAACCTGAATCCGCCTAATGGAGGATGACAAGAGATAGGTGAGAGAAAGCATGAGAGGGAGATGTTCTTTCAGAACGAGATTTCACTTCAATTTGCCCCAAGTCTCTCTCAGGGTGGAGTGGCAGCTCAGCTCCGACTCCGCTTGCTATGGCAGCAATCAATCCTAAAAGAGAGGAGGAGTGTGCCAACAATCTGTGGGTGGTAGAAACTGCCAGACCTCAAGAACCCACTGTGGCCCCTCTACTTGAGCCTGATTCTGTCTGAATCATTTTTGTTCCCAAGGGCTGCTATCTTCAGATTGGTAAAAGGTAGTTAGCATATCAATCCTTATTAAACCATGGTGGCTTGATGGTCACTCGAAAATCATTTAGATTCCTACTATTGGCAGTAGTTGGTAAGTATTTACCCATGCAAAATAGTAAGCAGAGACCTAGAAGCCTCCTAGGGGGTCACTTAAGTGGAATACTGATGAAAAATCTTCATTGAAGCAGAAATTCCAGTCTTTGGCAGTTATGAAAGGTTTTATTCTAAACAGTTTTCACCCCCTGAACTGTAGGACAAAAATGAATAGCAAAAATAGAGTGCAGCATGTGGATAAAGCTCAGGGAAGTTTAAAATGTAAGCAGGGACAAATGGTAATACTGCAACCATTAAATGGGATTTGTAGGCAAGAGACCTATCTTCAGAAAAGTAAAGTAAATTGGTTTACTTCTATTAATTTGGAAGCATTTACTATAAGAAAATAAATATTAAAACATTTTTATCAAATGGATAATTATAGTAAATGTTATTTTATTAAACAATAAAATATGACAACATTTTTTTATTTTTTGGAAAAAAACCAGCCGTTGGCCATAATCCAACTACCCAAATTTTATTTTTGTATATTGCTTTATAGTCCATGTCTCTAAGTGTGCATACTCACACCAGTAACAATTACTGAATACATATATACTTTATGATTCTTCCATGATTAACTCAGTACAAATTTAAATCCGAGCTGTTTTCCTGAGAAGAATCCTTTTGGATTGGAACTTCTTTAGAGTACTGAAAGGTTAGTTGTATTTTTTAAATCCCAATAACAGCGGCTACTCCCTACCTTTCTACTCTGATGTCAGAACGACTCCACAACATCATTTATTTTCACTTTTATCAAATATCAGGGGGAAAATAAGTGAATGTATTTCTTAAGACCATCGCACAGGTGGGTGTGGTTGACATTCCCTGGCGTGAGTTTCCTAGTAAGGTGGCATGCCAAGGTCTTAGGGCTAAAAGTAATTATACCCAATGTAAGTTTGTTATTCTTTGCCACCTAAAATTGTCTTTTCAAAGAAGGATTTGAATCTACATATGTATAAACTACTTCAAGAACAGAAGTCCAAGAAGTACAAGTTAAATGATTTATTCAGCTTTCAAATGCAAAGTGAAAGTAAGAAAATACTGAATAAGAGTAAGAGAAAAATACATTGGTGTTTCTAGGTAAGAAAAGTTACCTTGTTTACATGGAAAATAGCTGGGCAATAGAGTAGTTATTGAACATTGTGTTTTACCTTTTATGTGTTACAGTTTTCTTCTATGGTGTCCATTATATCTTAAGGAGTGGAGGACTTTTCAACATATTGCTACTGTGTATCAAACTACATCATTTGTATAAAATTACTTAATTTGGATAAGTGATAATGTTTTATAAAACGAAAAAAAAATTTTTTTCATACACTGGTTGCTGGGTTAGAATATCCCTTCAATAGCATTTGTTATTACGTTTGCAGTTAAGTTTAATTGATGTTGGGGAAAATAGTTTTATATACATTTACACACATATGCTATAAACACATATATGTTATTCTCTATATATTATTTAGCATAAGGTTCATATTCCTTACATGAACAAGTTCATTTTAAATTGGTATTCCTTGACAGCCCTAAATTTCTTGCTAAGGACATCATGACTTTCTCAAGGGTTTTGGTTTAAACCAACTAAGATTTAATGATAGCTTTGCAAACTTTTATTTTTATTTACGTGCTTTCCAAATATTTTGATTATGTTCTTTAAATAACAATAGCTGTTATATAGTATCCAAAATGTGCTACACCAAGGATGGTACCTTTTCTGGGTCCTTAAAATTTGTGTAAGTGACATTTATTATGCCATTCATATGACACACTTTTCACTCTAATTAGGTGCAGATGTGACTGACAATTATGTGTATGGTTTCTGTTCTTTTCAGATCTAGTTTTAACATGTCCCAAAATATGCCCCCTTAAGGACAAAACTGTAATCTCTTTTAATTAGAAAATTCCTATCCAAATGTTATAACACTGTAAGATTCTCAGTGTCAATGGGATTTAAAAGATAGAGACAAACTGGACTCATGAATTTGAGTCTTCGCTTTGAGGCCACCAAAATCTCCTCCCTTCTTTGTGTTCACACCCTTGAAAGATTTGCAAGCAGTTATCATGTTCCCACTTAGTCATTGCTTAGCCAAGCTATACATGCTCTTTTAATTTTTTTCATACAGTAAGTCAAACCCTTCTTTTACATTTTCTCTGAACTCTCTCCAACACTTCTATATATTTTAAAAATAGCATTCTAGTGTTGACAATATGTCCATTGATTTCTATTTCAGAAAGCTTTTAATGGAGCCAGAGCCACATGCTGGGTTCTTTTGAGAGAGCTTATTTCAGAGGAAATGTGTAAATAATAGCATTATTTTTACTACAAATTGTCAGTTGTCCAAGTAACAAAGAAGGGATATAGGGACTCTTCATTTCACTTACTCATCTACCTTTGTGGGTCATTGGGACAGGTGATTTCAAATGTGACATTTACTTTTTTATTTCTTTTCTTTCTCCAAATGTAAGTTGGAGAAATAATAGGTTCTATGCTAGTTGATAATATTCTCCAAATGTCCCTTCAGTAACTTTGTTGTTTGTCCAGTTTTATAGATGACAGTCTAAAGTTTCTAAATCATTACATTCACATCCACTTATCTCTAGGTCTCCTCACATTTTATGCAAACTCGAGGTCATGATTTTGCAATGAAATCGATGCACGGTACCTTGATCCATCAAGAGAATTTGAAATTATTCACCTTACTTAGTGAAGGAAAGGGGAATTGCTATTTCACTGTCCTTCATATTGTAAGAAACAGGAAACACAAGTTGATCTACTTTCTGTCTCATTCCCTCCCCCAAGGAATTCCAGGTTTTTCCAATAGTGCATAAGTAATACACCATCTCTAGTACTATTTCGAAGTATATACAAAAGACCTATTGGTCCAGTTTTCATGGCTGAGTTTGCTAATCAGTCTCAGTCATCTAGTGCATAGAGAGATGAGGAAGCATAGCAAGGAGGCAAGAGTAGACACTTTCATGAAATTTCAGTGTTAGTGAGTGAGAGGTTAGGACTCTCCTCTTCCTACAAGAACTGATCTCATTGATTTAATGGCTCTAAAACAGTCTGCCCAAAGATGTATAATTATTATTAACATTACTACCCTATATTTGCCCAGAAAGGAAAGTAAATCAAAGAGTTTTAATCACTTGACAAAATCTCTGTTGATGAAAAGGGTTGCCACACATCTCTGAAACAGGCACGAGCGCATTGGAGACCTCATCTTACTAATGCACTGGTATTCATAGATAAAATACTATCAGAATCTATGTTGAAGCCTGCATTGCTAATCAAAGTAATTATAATTGAAGGAAAATGAACAGGAAAACTGAGATTGATTAGTGAGAGAAGAGTCGACCCTCTGGAAAAATAAAGTTGGAAACATTAATAAGGAGGATGTAGCTAGTGTGTGTGTGTGGTGGTGGTGCAGTGGGGGAAGGGTTATCTAAAGGTGGTATTTGACAAATTCCTATATGCAGAATTTTGATGCAGGAAAGCAGGACATTCGATTTACTATCTGAAATTTTCAGTTTTTCTTGAAATGTTTTGGTTATATATACATAGTCAAATATTATTTTTCTAGCATAAAAATGTATTAGTCAGCCAAAGGGGTGCTAATGCAAAATACCAGAAATCTGTTGGCTTTTATAAAGGGTATTTATTTGGGGTAGAAGCTTACAGTTACAAGACACTAAAGAGTCCAATTCAAGGTTACTTCCTTACCAAACTCTGTTGCCACGTGTTGAAGCAAGATGGCGGGCAACATCTGCAAGTGTTCAGCCTTCCTCTTCCCTCTTAAGGTTCTGTGGGTCCAGCTTCTTCCATTCTCAGCTTTAGGCTGGCATAGAGCTCATCTCTCTTCCCTGGGCTCATTTCTTTCTGGGCTCAGCTGCTCTGTTCTCTTCACAAGATCCACTGTAAACTATCAGGGGAATCACTCATCTGTCTTCCCAGGGTGTCTGTCATGTCTATGGAGCTATCTCACTTCCTCTGTGTATCTACTTCTGTGTTCTTGATTGAGCATCTGTGTATATAGCCCACCAAGGGGGTGGGGACTCAACCCTGCAAGCCCTAATGATGTGGTCAAATCAAAGCCCTAATCTTGATTTAATCAAGGAAACACAATCAAAGGGTATCACACCCAGAAAAACAGACCAGTTTATAAACATAATCAATATCTCTTTTTGGAATTCATAAACAATATTAAACTGCCACAAAAACATTCTGAAATATATTATGAAGCAAAAGCCCATTCTTTCTGTAAGCAAATGAACAAGATTTATTTATAATGATGGACTAATTACTTGGGGTGTTATTTAACTTGCCAGTTAACTTAAAGGTGCTATATGAATGCATAGACATATAATTATGTCGATATGAAATTTTCCTCTTTCTCTATTTTTTAAATTTTTGTTATTTTGTTATTTTTAAATAAGCAAATTGTTTAAGAGAAGGTCACTCCTAATGCAATCCTTTTCTTTCCCTCCCTCCCTCCCTTCCTCCTTCTCTTCCTTCCTTCCTCCATTCCTTTTCCTTTCTTTTTTATTTTCCATTCTTCTTTCTTTAAAGAAGAAAATCATATTTTCTTAATGACTAAAAACTTTTCAAGATATTTGATGCATGATGCACAACGTGAAAATGTGCACATAAATGTTCAAAGTTTAGTTCAAATTGGGGAAGGGGAGACATGCCAAGATTGCCTTTCATCCTGCTATTTGTTTGCTTTTTCTTAGAAAAAATTATCAGAGCACTGTTCATGGCCAATTAAAATCCAACTTGCAAGTATAATTGCACAGTTAAGAGCAAGTTTAGTAAAAATATAAAGAGCAATGTAGGGGTTACTTTTCAAACTAAACAAGCAAATATAAAGAAATATGAAAACTCAGGTAGCAGGGATTAACCTTTTAGACACTGTATGGATTAATGTGCAATGGGACTTTTACAAGAATTGAAAATATTAAATTGTTCTCAAAAGTAAACATGGAGCCAATGGTCACATCACTTACTTGTTATGTGTCCACACTCTTCTCCCTAAAAATAGACTCCTTGGGTATCACTTTTTTTTCCAAAAGCCAAGGTATTGCTATTGAAACAGATATGTTTGTACTTCAGAATTGGGAAAAAATTGAAGCTGGTGGTTGAAAAGATCTTCAGTGGCTTTGATCTCAATTTCAGGATGAACTTCTATCTTCACCTCAAACTATGACTGGAGATTAATGTATGTCCTTCTGAACCATGGAGCAAGGGAGAAGAATTTCCCTCTACCCTCTGCCAGCTTCTTTGAAGTTTCATAGAAAGTGCCCCTAAGCACTCTCTCGTTGTCCTTTCCACTCTGGTTGGGAGAACTCTTTTGCATGCACTGGAAAGATGAGCAAAGGGGAAGTGTTCCAACTTGGGGAAGCTGGATAGTTGAATGGAAGGACTGTTAAAGACACAGACCTTCTCAGCCATTCTGTATAATGGTCACCAATAGTAATAGAGACTAATATTCTCTGACACGTGAAGAGGAGCGAGGCAGTGGGTACCACATTGGCTTTATCTGGGGTATTAGGAGATGGGAGTTGGGAGAGCCCTTATCCTTAAACTTTCCATCTGTTGAATTCACCATTTGCTTTCCCACGTGCACGGGGCACACTGGGCTCAATAATTTTTAACTTCTAAAGTTAATAGATAATAATAGAAGAACAATATCAAATGCAGTAGGTTTCAGCTTTATTTATTTATTTGGAATTTCTTTCTTTTTTATTAGAGAAGTTATAGGTTCACAGAAAAATCTTGTATATAATACAGAGTTCCGTATACCACCTATAATTAACCAGCTTTATTTTTTAGATGTCTCTTTATTCAGGTTTTGCAAGAAACTAGAGTATGTAAATCACTTTTAAGAAAATAGTTTCCCTAGTATCCAAGGAATCAAATCATATTAACATTCACTGTAACCCTGCTGCAATCTGATAATAGATGAAAAATGTTCTTAAAAGAATATTAGTAAAAAAAAATCTGAAGTCTCTTGCTTATCTTAATTCTGCATGCAGTACCTAACCTCTAAATCCATAATGAAAATGTTACTTTCAGTTTGTTTTTCCTCCTTCAGAGTGAAATAAATTTTAACATTGTTTTTTTCTCAAAGATATCCCAATGCAAACCATACTTGTTAAAAGTGTACCTACCATAAAATAGTACACATTCAAAAATAAATAAATAAAGGCTAGAAATGGAATTTTTCCAAGGCCTATGGATACCTGTGTTCTTAACAATAGTCATTCATTTTGTGGAGCTTGTTTGCCAGTTTTAGGTAAGTCGATTTCATAGAATCATATGCTGGAAAAACATCCTTTAGTTCATGTTGGCTTCACAAAAAGAAATCTGTCTAATATATGTTTAGCAATTGGCAGAGAATAAGACTCCACACCTTTCTTAGAAATACAATTCATAAGCTTCTAATCAGCAAGTTTTATTAAGAGGCTTACTTAAAGAAAACATTCATAAAATTCCAGTCTACTCTTCTTTGGCTGTTTTGAGTGAAAACAATAAAGTTGCTTAGCTTTGTTCCCTGCAAGTATTTGAATATTATTAAATGTCAACTACCAGGCTTCTCCAGAGTACATGACCAATGTCCATTGTTGCTCATTTTGCTATTCCCGTTTACTTAGAAAATCTGGAAAAGACTAAAACATCTTTATAGTAAAACACTGAATTTCAAAAGAAAAAAATGTAGTTTATCTTATGTATTTAGTTATATATTGGTAGAAATGATAGATTGCTGCTGGATTTATAGGAGCTCCTTGTTCAGCAAATATGTACTTAAGTATTTACTTTGTAACAGGCACATTGCAAGACTTTGGGTGTAATAACATCATAAGATATAGTCCAGAAATATGTATAGCAAATAGTTACATTAGAATCTGATAAATACTAGGAAGAGTTTGCATTAAGTATTATGAGAACATAAGGGAAGACCTCTGTCCGGGAGAAGTGGAAATACTTTACAAAGTTAGCAACATTTGAATTCGTTTTTACAAATTGAGTGATCACTCTCCAATGAAGAAATGAACCTCACATTCAAAAGAAGAGAATCCTGAAATAGTATGGTTCATGATAAGTAGTTTATAAGGATAAAACATAAGAGCATATGAAGTTTTAGAAGCTGAGACCAAAAAGTTAAATTAAAGCCCTGCATTGAGCTTTATCTGCCCTGTAAGACAATGGAGCTTTAATTTGTGAGTTCAAAAATATTTTAACAAATATTTATTGAATACATAGTATGTGTCCAGCATTGTGCTAGACACTTGGGACAGAGTAGTGAATCAGACAAAATACCTATTGTTTAGAGTTAACATTTTATAGGTGGGAGAGAGCAACAAATCTAATAATAATAATAAGCTGTTGTGGTATTTGAAGCTATATGTACAAAACAAACAAACAAACAAAAACATGTTCTTAAATCTAATCCATTCCTGTGAATGTAAATTCATTGTAAGTAGGACCTCTTAATGAGCCTACTTTAGTTAGGGTGTGACCAACCTCATTCAAGATGGGACTTAATCTTATTACTGGAGTTCTTTATAAATAGAATGAATACAGAGAGGGAGAGAAAAAATACAGAAACTAGAAACTGAAAGCAACAAAAACCAGAAGAGAAGGGTGAGACCAGCAGACACCACAATGTGCCTTGCCACATGGCAGAAGAGACAAGGATCACGGGCAGACTGTCTTTGGAAAGATGCCTTGATTTGGCCATTTTCTCAGCCTCAAACCTGTAAGCTAATAAATTCCCATTATTCAAGTCAAACCATTTCATGGTATTTGCTTTAAGCAGCCTAAGAAGTTAAAACATCTATTATAAAGAAAATTAAAACACTGTAAGAGGATAGGAAGTGATATGGAACGGGAAAAGAGGCCAGGGAAGCTTCTCAAAGAAGACAGCATTTGAAACAGAGATCAGATTGGAGGGAGATACTGAGCCTTGTAAAGATCTGAGAAAAGAGTGTCCCACGAAGAGGGAAAAGCAAGTTGAGAAACTTTGAGGAAAGAACTTCTTAGGTGAAAAACTATCATCAAAATTGAAATAGGATGAGCCATGACGACTATGGCACTATTTCATATCTCCAGAAATTCATGTCTTCGGCAAGAGGATAAACAGGAATATATTCTTAATTGGGCAGAAAAAAAGCTTTGCTTAACAGAAATAAAATACTTTTAAATTGCTAACTCCAATTTCCTTGTTTACAGTGTCAATGTTTCTCACCTGAGATGTGGACATTTTTAGAAACACCAATCTAAATGTTGAATGTTTGTCTGCATTTTTAGATGTTAAAGTTTGCACTGGAAACTTGGGAAGTACTGAAAGATCACCTTATGTATGGTCATGTAAATGTCATTGAATGGTGTGGGTGAATCCACTTTAACTTTGGACAACTATGAATTCACTGAAATTGTTCATGAGAATGGTTGTGACATGAACTTTGCTAGTCTACGTTATTACCAACTCAGAGTTCACTAGGTTCTTGGGTTTCACATTCTCCTGTTTTTATACGTAAAAGTGCTGCCCCTCTTGTGTCATTCTAAGCATTTGTTATTAAGTCTAGATGCTAAAATATACAATATTATTAGGAGATTTGGCATTCTAAAGGGTTATTTCTGACCACAGCTTCAAGTTTGCCTCTGTATTTCGAATTGGATTTAGCTTCAAATTATGCTTATGCCGATGCATCTCTGGAGACATGACAAAGACAAATAGATCAACTAAAGGGACATTGGGGGGGGAGGATGATCTACCTACAGAAGCATTTTTAAATTCCCAGGCTCACCACAGATTTTCATTACCAGAAAAGAGATTTACTTGTAACCTTCCCAGATGTTTCTTTCACAATGAAGGCATTTCCTTTCCCTACTCTGAGTTCTTTTTTGTTTTGAAATTTATCTGCCATAAACAATATTTATCATGTTTAGTGTCCTTAAATTTGTGCTGCTTTTGATTTTATGACTAACCTTCTCTTCTGTCACGTGGTATTTGCCCATGAATTTCTGTTCATAGCTAAAACCTTAGACAATGACTTGACAGATTTCCCCATAGCATCACCCAATCCTAAATAAAACAAGTGATGTTTTCCCATATGTTTTATGAAGTAGCACACAAGCTGTTTAATTACAGTATGTCTTAGTAAAGGAATTTGAGACTTAAGAAACAGAAAAAACCTTTCATTTTCTCAAATAAAGCAATTTCCCAGAATTGCCATGGTCTCCTCATACTCTGTCAGGAAGCTGTATTCCTGCTTCCTTATACTATCATAAGAAGAAAAAGAAAGCACTGATGTGTAAGAAACCATCATGAGTAGGCAAGGCAGCAGCAGCATGTTAACTCTTGTGTGTCAATGTTTCATGTGAATTTATTTTGAGCTCAGCCAAATTTTATTCTCCTCTACTCTCACTCTGAGTTGCTATAAATCTAGTCTCAGCATCTTAATTTTGTATAACACTGTAAGCAGTTTATCAATAGAATGTAGACAAATCTGTATTCGTATTTTATGAGTTGGTTGAGTCTACATTGTCATAAGAGAACTACAGCAAATAATTGTTTAAAATATTTGCTTTGGAAGTAGAAGAATTTATTCTTCTATTGCTCTGCTCCACACTCTGCTACTACTTGCACTTCCCACAGTCTTTCAGTCTGAAAGTGAGGAGCCTACTGTCAAGGGGATGTAACTTGTGGTCTAAAATGCAAAGTACTGCACTAGCCTCTGCTACTCAGAGATTATTTTAAATTAATCTTTTAAAAACTTTTTATTAGGTAAAGAAAATAACTAATTTTCTCCTTCTTTGGCTGGCAAATGGCTTTTTCAAAGGAAACAAATGTTGAGTTCAAGTGGCTAAACAGGAATTAGTTGTTATATTTTTACTTGAATAATAGGAACAATGTTATTTAGCTACACTGCCAATATTGCAGCCTCTAGTCACATGTGGCTGTTATGAATTTAAAATACAATTAGTTTAAATTGAAATTTGCCATAAATGTAAAATAGAGATATATTACAAAACAAAATATGAAATATCTCACTAAAAGTTTTATGTTGATTAACTGTTGACATGTTATTTTGAATGCAATTGGTTAGATAAAATATGTTATTAAAATTAATTTCATCTGTTCCTTTCTACTTTTAATGTGGCTACTGGAAAATTAAAATTTTAGTTTGAATTTGTGTTTTGCATTACATTGTCATCGGTCAGCTTCGGTTTACAAGTTAACTTGCTAACTTCACACAACTTCAAAGAGGTAATAAAATATTAATAATAGAATTTAATATTATGAATCACTTATTAAGGGTTAAGTACTCTAGTAGTCACCTTGATTCTTTCAAAAACCCTGTGAATAGTATATTATTAGCTCCATTTCTCATATGAAGAAACTACTGAGGCTTACAGAGTTTTAAATAACTTTTCAAAGATGACACAGCTAGGTTCCCAGATTTGAACCAAAAGAAAGTTAACTATACCACTTTCCTATTAATGGTTTTGGGTCAAAATATAGTTATTTTTGTTTTTGTGTTTTTATTAGGGTATGTATTTCTTTTTTTATTTATTTTTAATGTGTAGACAGTAAAGTCTACTCTTTTTTTGGTTTACAATTAATGAATAGTCATGTAACAATATTCATAAACATCATTCACCAAAATTCCCTTGCACAGTCTCTTTAAAATGAACCTCTCCTCCAACCTAATCCTATCAATCACTGATCCCTGTCCCTACAGATCCAGAATGTGATAGAAATGAAATCATACAGTATGTAGCTTCTTACTTAGCATTTTTATTGTTGAATCCTCTTCCATTGTATGTGGCACAAGGATGTAGCACAATTTGTTTATCCATTCACCAGTTGAAGGACGTCAAGTTTATTTCCGGTTTTTGGTGAATATGAACAAAGCTGCTATAAATATTTGCATCCTGTACAGGTTTTCTGTGTGAACATGCATTTCATTTATCTTAGCTCAATACCTATGAGAGGGATTGCTGAGTCCAATGGTGATTATAGATTTGACTATATAACAAACTGCCAAACTTTTCTCCAAATTTTACATTACCACCAGCAAAGCATGAGAGAACCAGTTGCTCTGCTTCCTTGTCAGCACTAGTTATTATCAGGTATTTTGTTGTTGGTTTGGTGTGGTTTTGTTTTGTTTTGTTTTTGTGTCTAACAATATCTCATTGTGGTTTTAATTTGAAATTTCCTAATGACTAATGTTGAGCTTCTTTTCATGTGCTTTCTTGCTATTCAGGTATCTTTTTAGATGAAATGTTGGTTCAAATCTTATACACATAATTTACTGGCTTATTTTTATCATTAAAATTTGACGGTTCTTTATATATTTTCTTCATACGAGTCCTTTATCAGATGCATGATTTGCAAATCTTTCCTTACAGTCTGTGGCTTGTATTTTCATTCCCTTCGCAGTGTATTTCTCAGAACAACATTTTTAAATTTTTATGAAATTAACTTTATCAATTTTTACTATTTTAATCATGATTTTAGTGTCAGGTCTAGGAATTCCTTGCCTGAACCAGGATCACATTGACTTTCTCCAGTTTTCTTGTAAAAGTGTTACAGTTTAAAATTTTACATTTTAAATGTTATTTTTTATAATTATTTTTCTTATTATTTATGTCCAATTGTTCCAGTACCATATTTTGAAAGACTATTTGGTGTGCATTGTATCATTTAAAAAATTAATCCTATTTCTTTGAGTCTAATGCTATTTACTCTATTTGATTCCACTGGTCTATCCTTTTGCCCATATCAATCTGTCTTCATTACTGTGGCTTTTCAATAAATCTTGATATTGTACAGTATGAGACTTCCA
Organism: Chaetophractus vellerosus; assembly: GCA_004027955.1. NCBI lineage: Eukaryota > Metazoa > Chordata > Mammalia > Cingulata > Chlamyphoridae > Chaetophractus > Chaetophractus vellerosus. The sequence continues at coordinate 3,725 of PVKH010013260.1, read as the reverse complement.
ACATTTTTCTTCTTTCTTCAGAAGTATATTGGCTACTTTATTTCCTTTTATATTTTTAAATACTTTGTCAAATGTTACAAAAAATTTTTTCTATAGATAAATTTGGGGAGAATTAATTCCTTAAAAATATTGAGTCTTCCAATCCATAAAAGTGCATATCTGTACATTTTTAGTTCTTTTTAAAAATTTTTATCAGTGTCTTCTAATTTTCAGCATACAGATCCTATACCTATTTCGCTAAGTTTATATCTAGATTATACTTTTTGGGTGCTACAGTATACAGTATTGATTTAAATTTTGATTTCCAATTGTTCATTGCTAGTAGTAGAAATAAAATTGATTTTTGAATATTGACCTTGTATATTTAGATTTTGCTAAAATTATTTATTAGTTCTAAAAGGTTTTGTAGGTTCTTTGAGACTTTCAAGGATACATGATCATGACTCCTCCAAATAGCAAAAGTTTATTTCTTCCTTCCAATCCATATGCTTCATTTTTGTTTTCTTAGAATATTTCACTAGTTAGCACTTCCAGAACAATGTAGAATAGGAGAGGGCATCCTTCTCTTGCTCCTGATCTTAGGGGGAAAGCATTTGTTTTTTCTGCATTAAGTTTGCCGTAAGTATTTTTGTAGACCCCTTATATTAGGTTAAGGAAGTTCCTTTATATTCCTACTTTGCTGAAAGTTTTTATCAAGAATGGATGTTTAATTTTTCAAAATTTTTTTGTGCATCTGTTGATGTGATTGTATGGTTTTTATTCTTTAGTCCATTAATGTGGTGAATTATTGATTGATTTTGAAGTGTTGAGCCAGCCTTAAATACCTAGGATAGATTCCACTTGGTCATGATATTTTAGCCTTTTTATATATTGCTGGGTTCAACTTGGTAATGTTTTGTTGATGATTTCTGCATCAAAGTTCAGAAGGATATTAGGGATATTAGTCTATTATTTCCTTCTATTTCTTTTTCTGGTTTGATATCAAGGTAATGCTGGCCTCAAAAAATTAGTTAGGTAGTGTTCTCCTCTTTTCTATTTTCTGAAAAATATTTTGTATCATTTACTTTTTAAAAATTTTAATGTGTGTTATAAACTTTCTTATGCAATTTGAAAATCTCTGTTAGTTGGCATGTTTTAGACCATTTACACTTATTGTAATTAATAGGGTTGGATTTAGGTTCATAATTTTAATTATATGTTTTTTATTTGTCCTCTCTGGTTTTTGTTTCTCTGTTCCTCCTTTCCTGCTTACTCAAGATTATGTGAAAATTTAAATGTTCTATTTAATTTATGCATTTGTTTATTGAACATATCTCTTTGTTTTAGTTTTCTAGTAATTGTTCAAATAATTATAATATGCATACCAAGTATTTTCACAATTTTCTAAGATGTAATATTGTACCACTTCATGTAAAATGTAGAAGCCTTACAATCATATAGGTTACTTTACATTTGTCCTTTCTGTTAAAATTTCATATGTATTTTATTTCAACATACAATGAAAACATCACCAGATAATATTATAATTTTTCTCTCCACAATAATACATAGTTATAAAAATTAAGAGGAGAAAGATAGTTTATTATGTATACTCAGATGTTTACCATGAAGCTTTTCCTTCATTTCCAAAGCTCTGAGTTTCCTCAGTGTCATTTCCTTTTAGTCTGAAAATTTTCTGTAGCATTTGTTTTTTAGCAGATTTGCTCAAAACAATAAAACCTCCTTGAAAATCATAGAGAGAAGAAGAAAACTATAAAAGTATTTTTTTACATTTGCTTACATTTAATTACTGAAATCATTTTATAAAAATTTGTGAATATTTAATGCCCTCTCAGGTAAGTATATCTATTTAAGCCACACTAGTTATCCATTCGTTCCACAAATAGGTACTGAGTATATACCCTTTTCTAGATGTCAAGTGCTATACTCAGCATTGGGTATATAAAGGTGAACTAAAATAACCATTGTTCTCTTGTAGCTCATAGAAAAGTGGTTTATTAATTGAAGAGATAAAATACTCTCTGGAAGAAAGTGCTCAGGATCAAAGAAGTCTGGGAGGGGGGAGAATATGAAAAAGAATCCAAGTATAAGGGTGTAATTGAAAAATAATTGAATATATAATCATGGCATATAGTTATAGAAAATAATAAAAGTCATTAAAAACTAATGGTAAGGTGAAGAACTATACAAAAAAGACATAAGCATACCACCTATACTTGACTCTGAGGCAAATGACATTTAGTGGGGCAAAAAACATATAAATACTGAATATTGATTTAACTAAAATATTGCTGTAAGTATAACAGAATGAGAAGAAATGTGGGGTTGATTTAAGAGAGCTAAAGTCTCCTCAAAAAAAACAAAAAAGGAAATCAAAAGATAAAATCGAAATTCCCAAATTAAGAAATTACAAATATAAACATTTAGAAATATAGAGATAAATACCAGAAGAAAACATTAAATGTTTTATTGTATCTTAAGGACAGGACTAGATAGAGGGAAGGCATTATTTTGCAAAATAAGCCTTTGGAACCAACAGATTTTTAAACAGTTGCATGTATTATTTTTATTAAAATTAAAATAATCTTACAATTATACACTCTTCCTTATACCTCTTATAGATACCTTTTTATCAAAGCAACATTAAATATGTAAACTTATGAGTGTTGAGCAGAGATGCAGGCAAACAATATACAAGCTCTTTTCAGCATATTCCAAGTGATATTTACCCTGTTCTATATCTCATGCTCCTTATCAATTCATTCAATTATAATAAAATATAGGGACAGATCTTTAAGTCTTCAATGGCTCATATATCTGTTGAGTGTTTGGCAATTATAAATTAATATCTTAGAAGAGGATGTGACATGCAGAAGGTCATAAATATTAGAGGTGATATGAGCATATGTGTGTCCTAATGCTAGTGAGAGACTTTGACAAGGAAAATGGAACAGTCACTTGTTCTATGACTCTTTCTACATAAATCACAGATTGTCTCATATTTCCCAGGGAAATGTTTTTGGAATAAAGGTAGTGGCTCCACTCTCCCTCAATATAACTTTGGTGGTAACTCATAGTAATGAATAAATGTCCAAAATTATAGAAAAATTATGTATATACATAAGTGGGTTTGAAAGCTATCCTATATTTTCCTATCTAAACAAACCCTGGAGAAATTTTCCTACCTCAAAAGCTGTTAAAATGATGCAATGGGAAACAAAGAAACCAGGGTACAGAAAAAAAGAAAAAGATATCTAAATACAGACAGTCATCTTAGGTTACTGAAGAAAAACTTAAATAAAATATGAAACAGTTTAATTTCACAATTAAGGCTTGTTGCATGGACCTAAATTCAAATCTTCTCTCTGCCTTGAGCAAATTGCTTTAATTCATTTAGCCTCAGTTTTCTAATCTGTAGAACAAGAGAAAAACTAGGAACATTGGAGTTTTGAGAGAATTACACAAAATAATGCTTCCAAACCATGTCCTGTCCAAGGTGGTCAGCATTAATGCCACATCACACTGTTGCATGCTCAGTGCCATTTTCAGTACTGATGATAACTGCCATCCCTGATAATCCCAATTGTACAAGGTACTTTACATAAGGGTCACTAATTCTCAGGAAACCTCATGGGATAGAATTTGAGCCCAGAAATGCCTGATTCCAAATTCAGGATATGTATATGATTATACCACCAAGAATGTTGTCTTTATACCAGTAGATC
>PVKH010013259.1:0-16925 GCA_004027955.1 Chaetophractus vellerosus | reverse complement strand
CATTAACCTTTTTGAACACGTCATTTGTTTCTTTCCAGGCCCCTGAAAAAGGATAGTCAAATGTTACTGTCTGCATGAAAAATTGTCTTACTCTCCAGTTACTCTCCCTTGTCCCAGAAAAGGTCAGAGTCCAGAACTCCTCTCCCTAGATTCCCACAGCAACCTCTAGCATAGTATTTATCACAATGGAGATTCATTGAGTATTAATTTGTCCTCCTTTCCTAGAACAAAAGATCTGTTCCTTATTCATATTTGTATTCCGGGTGCTGAACATGGGACTGCTTTGCACAATATGCTTGGTGAAGTTTATTACTGAACTGGCTCCTCACGTCAGGTAAGGAAGTCCTTAATGGAGGTGGACTTCAAGGAGGAGCCCTTGGGAATCTCAGTGGGGGGACAAGAGGAAGAATTCAATGAGTGTAGCCTCCAATCCAATGATAATTGAACTTTGGGGGTGGGCCTCAGGCCTCATACAAATGGCAATTTGTTTAACACAAGTAGCTTCCTTGAGAAGCCCTTCCTCGTCTCAATTAAAAATGAAAGTGAAGCTTACTTGCCTGCTGAAAATGGCATGAAACAGTGACTTCTCTTGAAGTTACCACTTTCATCCAGGAAGTGGCCAGGGTTGGGGAATTCTTTGTCCTCATACAGCACAGATGTCAGAGATGCTAAAATGTTTGTGCCCTGATAAGACAGAAAAAATAAACTCAGTTGGCAGTCAGCTCAGGTGGAAGGACATGCTGGTTACAGGGTTAGCCATAATGGACAAGTCGTGAGGTAAGCCTTGCTGGGAACAAGCAGGCTCAGGCAGATATAAGGACAAGAGAAAATGGTGCTCACACTCTGAAGGCCAGGGTACCATGGTACAACATCCAGGAAGAAGCAGGATGAGGTGACTGAAGTCCCCACAGAGGAACTGGGTCAATTGTTCTGTGGAAGTGCCTGGCACTCATCCACCACTCTGGAGATAAGCAGTTCTACATGGAATGGGACTGGCTGACAACCCCAGACAGAGAGGGACAGAGAAGCCTTCTTCTCCAGCAAGCAAAGTGAGAGCCAAGCAAAGCTCCTGATTGGAGAGTTTGGATCACTAAGTCCCAGCTGAAATATGTTGCTACCAGCCAGGTCAGGGCTCTGCCTGATCATTGTTTTCAACACTGCCCCTAATTGGGATGCTGCCTATGGAAGGGAAATTTTTAAAATACACCCCCCTCTCCAATGATGTGATGATCAGCTGGCCTAAGAGTGCCACCTGCTGAGCAGGAAAGCATACCTACAGGGAGCAAACAAGACAAAATAAAACTTCCTACATTCTTTTCTGACCCCTTCCAGGATCCTTTGGAACTGGTCTCTGTCCCCTTTATGGTTCTAGCCCCGTTCTGATCAGTTAAACATGGCAAATACTAAAGATGTACAATAAGTTGAAACCAAGTGTCAAAGAAGAGCTTAACAAAGCCAATCAACAATAAACCCTAGGCAAGGGAGAGAAATGAACCATCAGAATAAACACATCAAGATAACCAAATGCCTAAACATCAGAAGAAACTACAAACCATACTAACAAACATAAAGATATGACCCAATTAAAAGAACAAATTAAAATTTGGAGGAGACACAGAATTTGGAACAACTAATCAAAGACGTCCAAACAAATCTCCTAAGTCAATTCAAGGAGATGAAGGTAGAGGTGAAGGATATTAAAAATACACTGGGTGAGCTTAAAGAAGAATTTTTAATCATACAAAGAGAAATACAGAACTTATGGCTATGAAAGTCACAATGGAAGATTTGTCACAGCAGATTTGAACAGGCAGAATAAAAGTTGAGTGAAATAGAAGATAGGATATCTGAAATCTCACAGTTATAAGAACAGACAGAGGGAAAATGGGAGAAATGAGAAGGATCTCAAGGAATTGAAAGACAGCCTGCAGCACCAAAACATGCATGTCATGGATAGTCCAGAGGGAGAAGAGAAGTGCAAAGAAGCAAAAGGAATGTTTGAGGAGATAATGGCTGAAAATTTCCCAAATCTTACAAAGGACATTATATCACATGTCCAGGAAGTGCAGCATTTTCCAAACAGAATAAATCCTAACACAAATACTCTGAGACACATACTAATCAGGTTGTCAATTGCCAAAGAAAAAGAAATTACTGTAAACAGCAAGAGAACAGCAATCCAACACATAAAAGAGGATGCTTCATAGGATTAAGTGCTGATTTCTCATCAGAAGCCATGGAGGCAAAAAAGCAGTGGTATGACATATTTAATCTTCTGAAAGAGTAAATCAGGCAGCCAAGAATTCTGTATTTAGCAAATTGTCCTTCACAGAAGAGGGAGAGGGTAAAATATTAACAAGACGGAAAAAAAATTGAGAGAATTTGGCAACAAGACACCATCCCTACAAGAAATATTCAAGGGAGTTCTGCAGGCTGAAAGGAAAAGACAAGGGATAGAGGTTTGGAAAAGAGTATAGAAATTAACGGTAAAAAGAGAGGCAAAATAAAATTTGACATATAAAACCAAAGGATAAAATGATTGAAGTAACTACTGCCTTTACATTAATAACATTGAATGTTGATGAATAAACTTTCCAATCAAGAGAGAAAGATTGGCAGAATGGATTTTTTAAAGTTCCACCTATATACTGTTTACAAGAGATGCACCTCAGACCCAATGGCACCAATATTTTGAAATGGAAAATTTAGAAAATTATATTCCACATAAACAGTAACCAATATATAGCTGGAGTATATATACTAATATTGAACAAAATTAATTTAAATGCAAAATTGCTATGAGACAAAGGACACTATATATTGATCAAAGGGGAAACTGACCAAGAAGAAAGGACAAACATAAACAATTCTGCACCTTAGAAGAGTGTCCCAAAATACATCAGGCAAACACTGGCAACACTGAGAGGAGAAAGAAATGTCTACACAATAATAGTTGGAAAAGTGTACACAAAAAACTAGACAAAATAGACGAGATGGAAAAATTCCTAGGGACAAAAGAACAACCTACATTGACCCTAGAAGAAATAGAAGACCTCAAAAAACCAATCACAAGTAAAGGTAATGAAAGAATCAACAAAAATCTCCCATAGATGTAAAGTCTGGGACCAGATGGCTTCACAGAAGAAGTCTACCGATCATTCAAAGATGATCTATTACTAATCTTGCTCAAGCTCTTCCAAAACTTGAACAGGAAAGAATACTACCAAACTCATTCTATGAAGCCAATATCACTCCAACACCAAAACCAGATGAAGATACTATGAAAAAAATAAAATTACAAAACCCTCAACAAAATTCTTGCAAATAGAATCCAAAAGTGCCTCGAAAGAATTCTACACCATGATCAAGTGGGTTTTATCCTAAGTATACAAGGGTGGTTTAACACAAGAAAATATATTAGTGTAATAAACCACACTGATAAATTGAAGAAGAAAAATCACATGATCCTTTTCATTGATGCAGAAAAGGAATATGACAAAATATAGTAGCCTTTCTTGATTAAAAAAAAAAAACTCCAAAAGATAGGAATAGAAGGAAGCTTTCTCAATATGGTAAAGTACATATATGAGAAACCTACAGCTAGCATTGTACTCCATAGTGTCAGACTGAAACCTCTCCCACTGAGATGAGGAAAAAGATAAGCTTACCCACTGTCATCACTGTTATTCAATATTGTGCTAGTAATTCTAGCTAGAGCAACTGTGCCTGGTTATGAAAAAATAACAGGCACCAAAATTGGAATGGAAGAAGTAAAACTTTTACTATTCAATGAAGATGTGATCCTATATCTAGAAAATACTGAAAAATCCACTGCAAAGCTACTAGAAATAGTAACAAAGGGTTTGGCTAAAGGTTAATATACAAAAATCAATAGCATTTCCATACACAAATGATGTGCAATGTGAGGAGGAAATCAGGAAAAAAATTCCATCAAATATTTAGGAATAAGCTTAGGCAAGACATAAAGGACCTGTATTCAGAAACTAAAAAACATTACCAAAAGAAACCAAAGAAGAATTAAATAAAGGGAAGGACATTCCGTGTTCATGGACAGGAAGACTAAATATCCGTTTAAGATGTCAATTCTACACAAACTGATTTACAGATTCAATGCAATCCCAATAAAAACCCAACAGCCTTTATTTTTGGAGATATGTAAAAGCCAATAATCAAATTTATTTGCAAAGGTAAGGGGTCCTGAACAGCCAAAAATGCCTTTGAAAAGAAGAAGGAAGTTGGAAGACTGTCACTTCCTGACTTTAAAGCATATTACTTACCTACAGTGAGGAAAACCACAAGGTACCAGCATAAAGACAGGCAGATTGACCAGTGGAACTCAATTAAGAACTCAGAAATACATCCCCACATCAGTGAATTTTGACAAGCCTGTCAAGCCCTCCAAGCTGGGCCACAACAGTCTAGTCAACAAACAGTGCTGGAAGAACTGCATGGCGATATCCAAAAGAAAGAAAGAGGACCCCTGTCTCACACCTTTTACAAAAATTAACTCAAAATGGATCAAGGACCTAAATTTAAAATCCAGGACCATAAACCTACTAGAAGAAAATGTAGGAAAATATCTTCAAGATCTTGTGGTAGGTGGTAAATTCCTAAACCTTACATGCAAAGCACAAGCAACAAGAGAAAAAAATAGGTAAGTGGGTCCAGTTCAAAATTAAACACTTTTGCACCTCAAAGAACTTTTGTCAAAAGGGTGAAAAGGCGGCTGAATCATAGGAGAAAATATTTGGAAATAACATATCTGATAAGGATTTTGTACCCATGATGCATAAACAGGTATTGCACCTCAATAATAAAAAAACACACTAACCAGTTATAAAGTGGGCAAAAGACTTCAAAAGACAATTGTCCAAAGGAGAAATACAAATGGTGAAAAAGAAAACATGAAAAAATGTTCAACATCACCAGCGATTAGGGAAATGCAAATCAAAACTACAATGAGTTATCATTTCAAACATATTAGAATGGTCGATGTTAAAACAACAGAAAACTACAAGTGTTAGAGAAGATGTGGAGAGAAAGAATGGTTTTTCACTGCTGGTGGGAATGTAGAATGGCAGTTCCTAAGGACTTGCCAGGTGACCCGGCAATACCACGACTAGGTATATGCCCAGAAGAAGTGACGACAATGACATGAGCAGACATCTGCACACTGATATTCATAGCGGCCTCATTCACAATTGCTAACAGATGTAAACAACCCAGATGTCCATCAACCAATGAATGGATAAACAAATTGTGGTGTATATACCTGATGGACTACTATGCACCTGTAAGAAGAAATGAAGCTTATAACAACATAGATGATCCTGGAGGACATTATGTTGAGTGAAGCAAGCCAGACACAAAAGGACAAATGCTGTATGTTTCCACTATTATGAACTAAATATATTGCATAAACTAATGGAGTTAAAACCTAGAATATAGGTTACCAGAAAAGACAATGAAGGCAGAGAATGGAAAACAGAGGGTTACTCTGTGCAGAATTGGTTAGGAAAAAAAAAAGTTGTTTGTAAATCTTTGGAAATGAATAGAAATGGTGAAAGCACATTATAGTATTTGCAACTAGCAAAGCTATTATATGGGTACGAGAGTGGTTGAAAGGGAAAGTCTAAGGCCATGTATATTTTTAAAGTAAAGGTAAAAAATGTAATGCAGGACTGAATAACATAGGGAAACCTCACATGAAATATAAATATGGGTGATATGGAATATATGAGACGGTTACAAAATGTAAATACAAATAAACTAGAGATGGTCCCTTAATATTGATGACTATGCTTATGAGTCTTTGCTCTTGAAATTACAACTTAGCCTACTGTTGTGGGTTGCCTAATATTTGCCACCTAAGAGTCCCCTTGTTGCTCAAATGTGGCCTCTATCTAAGCCAAACTCAACATATAAATGCATTACCTTCCCCCAAGCCCTGAGCCTCAACGGAGTTGCAACACCTACTCTCCAGTTCATTGGACTCACCCAGGACAACTAACAAGGAGGTGAGGATGGACAACCACCATACCAAGGAAACAAGAGAGCCCACAACTGCAAGAAAGAGAGTCACATCCTTCAGCTGAATGGGATCAAACCTTCCTCTCAAATAGAAGTAGACTGGACATCACTATCCCAGAATCCTCAGGATTGGAGAATGAACTATGAACTAGAGTGGACTTACTGGTATTCTACTATAGACTTGTTGTGATTCTAACAATGGAAGGAATTACAGCATTGATGTGGTGGCATTGACCAGTGGAGGCTCTGCGAGCATGGGGAGGGAAGACATGTGTAAAACAGGGGTATTTTGGGGACTTGGGAATCGTCCTGAATGGCATTGCAATGACAGATATAGGTTATTATATATCTTCCCATAGACTGCAGAATTGTGTGGGAGAGAGTGTAAACTACACTCTGAACTATGGTCTGTGCTCAATGGCAATGCCCCAGGATTCATTTTTCAATTGCTATGCATGTGCTTCTGTAATGAAGGATGTTGTTTATATGGAAGCCTGTGGGAGGTGTTTGGAGCAGTGCATATGGGAATCCCTATATTATTTGTGTAAACTTTGTCTAATCTAAGTATGTGAACTTTGTAGAAATGGACAAGTCAATCTTCAACTTTATTTGGAAGGGTAAGGGGACCTGAATAACCAAAAAGAAGAATGAGAAAAGAAGAATGAAGTTAGAGGACTCAAACTTCTTGAGTTTAAAGCACATTACAAAGCTACGGTGGTCAAAACAGCATGGTACTGATGCGAGGATAGATATGTTGACAACTAGAATTGCATTGAGGGTTCAGAAATAGACCCACATATCTATAGCCAACTGATTTTTTAAAAATACAAATTTACCTTTATTTATTTTATGCGACAGACATCCCATTACATTTCAATAAATAGGACAATTAGGAAACCAAAAGAAAAGAATGACAAAACCATATGTGTTATTTATGACAGTGTGCATATACTCCATTAATATCGAGAGTCACTATTTCACTCATAACAGTTTGTTGTACCACAAGCATAACTAAACAAAATAGCAATTCCCATATTAAGCACCAATACACATTTTTAAATGAACGTTCTATCTATCAACACTTGAAGCTTTTAAAGAGACGAATGAGCCTGCTTCTTGCTTATTACCTGATCTAGGCAACACTGCTCACAGGGCATAATGTATATTTAAAATGCCATGTTTTGTTTTGTTTTATATATATAATTAGAGAAGTTGTGAACTGACAAAATAATCATCCATAATGTGCAGAATTCCCACACATCACCACTCCACCAAAACCTTTCATTGTTGCTACAGATTATGAGAGAACATCATCAGACCATTACCACTAACTATAGACTACAGCATATATTTGGTATATTTTTTCCACACTCACTATTATTAACACAATACCTTCTTTGATAATGAAACAATAATATTACAATATTGCTTTTAACTAAAGTCCATAATTTACATTAATTGTATTTTTCCCATACATCTCCTTATTCTTACTGCCTTGTAATAGTGATATACATTTCTTCTAGTTCATAGAAGAACATTCTTGTACTTCTATGATTAACCACAATCCTCATCCACTTCCAGGTTCACTATGTTATTCAGTCCCTAGGTTATTCTCTAGCTTTCTTTCAAATGACATTTACATCCTTAGCCTACCTCTTTCAGCCACAATTCCATTTATAAACCAGTTGTGTTAGTTATACTCACTATAATATGTTACCATCAACTCTATCCATTTCCACACTTTTACTGTCCAGCTAATTAAAAATTCTACATACATTACACTCCAGTACCTCTTCTCATCCTTCATCCTATCTCCTAGTAACTATACTCTAGGTTTTAACTCTACGGGTTTATTCTTCATATTTAGTTCATATTAATGAAACTGTACAATATTTGTTCTTTTGTGTCTGGCTTATGTCACTCAGCATAGTGTGTCAGGTTCATTCATGTTATCATGTGTGTCCCAATTTCATTTCTTCTTATAACAGCATAGTACACCATCATATGTATATATCATATTTTGTTTATCCATTCATTGGTTGATGGACACATGGGTTGTTTCCATCTTTCTTCAATTGTTTATAATGCCACTATGAATATTGGAGTGCAAATGTCTGTTCACATCACTGTTTTCAGTTCTTCTGAAAATCATCAAATTTCTTTGGAAGGGTAAGAGGCCCTGAATAGCCAAAGAAGAAGTTTAAAAAACCTCCACCTACTACCAGGTCTTGAAGATGTTTCCCTACATTTTATTCTAAGAGTTTTATGGTTCTAGCTTTTATGTTAAGGTCGTTGATCCATTTTGAGTTAATTTTTGTATAAGGTGTAAGATAGGAGTCCTCTTTCTCTCTTTTGGGTATAGAGGTCCAGTTCTCCCAGTACCGTTTGTTGAATAGACTATTCTGGCACAGCTAGGTGGGCTTGAGAGCCTTGTCAAAAATTGCTAGAACATAGATGTGAGGGTCCTTTTCTGAACCACCATAATGGTTCCTTAGGTCTATATGTCTATGTTTGTGCCAGTGCCATGCTGTTTTTACCACTGTAGCTAGGTAATATTATTTAAAGGCCGTAAGTGGGAGTTCTCCAACTTCATTCTTCCTTTTTAGGGTGTTTCCAGCTATTTGGTGACTCTCACCCTTCCAAATAAATTTGATACTTGTGTTTTCCATTTCTTTAAAAAAGACTGTTGGAATTTTTATCAGGATCGCATTGAATCTGTATACCAATTTGGACAGAACTCATATCTTAATGATGCTTAGTCTTCCCAGGCATGAACATGGAATGTCCTTCCATTTATTTTTCTTTGATGTCTTTTCGTAATGCAGTGTAGTTTTCTGAATACAGTGCTTTACGTTCTTGCTTAAGTTTATTCCTAAATTAGTCGCTATTGTAAATGGAATTTTTTTCCTGACTTCCTCCTCAGATTGCTCATTACCAGTGTAAAGAAACACAACTGATTTTTGTGTATTAATCATATATCTTGCATTCTGCTGAACTCATTTGTGAGATCTAATAGCTACGTTGTAGATTTTCCCGGACTTTTTAGATGTAGTATCATATCATCTGCAAATAGAGAAAGTTTTACTTCTTCCTTTCCAATGTGGATGCCTTTTATTTCTTTTGCTAGCCTGACTGCTCTAGCTAGTCTCTAGCCCTATGTTGAAGAACAATGTTTACAGTGGGCATTGTTTTCTTCTTCCCAATCTCAACAGGAAAGCTTTCAGTCTTTCACCATTGAGTACAATATTAGCTGTGGGTTTTTCATATATGCTCTTTATCATGTTTTGAAAGGTTCCTTCAATTTCTATCTTTTGGAGTATTTTTTAAATCAAGTACCACTATATTTTGTCAAATGAGTTTTCTGCATCAATCACGATGATCATGTGATTTTTCTCTTCTTTGATTTATTAATGTGCTGTATTATGCTGATTGATTTTCTTGAGTTGAAACACATTTGCATGCCTGGGATAAAACTCACTTGATGAGACTTGAAATGTGTTGTTGGATTCGATTAGCAAGTATTTTATTGAGGATTTTTGCAACCATATTGAATAGGGAAATGGGTCTGTAATTTTCTTCTTTCATATCAACTTTATCTGGCTTTGGTATGAGGGTGGTTTGGCATCATAGAATGAGTTTGTTAGCATTTCTTCTTGTTCAATAATGTTTTGGAAGAGTTTGAATGAGATTGGTATTAAATCTTCTTTGAGTGCTTGGTGGAATCCATCTGTGAAGCCATCTGGTCCTGGGCTTTTCACTTTGGGGAGTTGTTTGATGACTGTTTCAATCTCTTTACCTGTGATTGCTTTGTTGAGGTCTTCTATTTCTTCTAGGGTCAGTGTAGGTTGTTCACATGTTAATTGGAATTTTTCCATTTAATCTACATTGTCTGGTGTGTTTTTGTACAGTTGTTCATAGTACCCTCTTATGAACTCTTATTTCTGTGGGCTCAATAGTAATGTCCCTGTTTTCATTTCTGATTTTCTTTGTTTGTATCTTCTCCCTTTTTTTCTTTGTCAGTCTAGCTAAGGGTTTGTCAATTTTGTTAATCTCGAAGAACCATCTTTTGCTTTTGTTAATTCTATTTTTGTTTTGTTTTGTTTTCGATTTCTTTTATATCGGCTCTGATCTTTGTTATTTTATTACTTCTGCTGGCTTTGGGATTAGTGTGCTGTTCTTCTATTTCCTCAAGGTGTGTAGTCAGGTCATTGATTTTAGCTCTTTCTTCTTTTTTAATGTAAGCATTGAGAGATATAAATTGCCCTCTCAAAACTTACTTTTATATACCCACAGGTTCTTACATGCTGTGTTCTCATTTTCATACATCTCAAGGTATGTATTTTCTTGCAATTTCTTCTTTGACCCACTGATTAGTTAAGAGTGTGTTGTCTAATCACTATATATTTGTGACTTTTCCCTTTTTGTGTCTGTTGTTGATTTCCAGCTTTATTCCATTGTGATCAAAGAAAGCACTTTGTATAATTTTGATCTTCTATTTGCGGGAGCAAGGGCTCTTCAACTAGTAGTTCTGCTATTAACTCTCTGTGACTATGTGCAATGGCCGTCGCCTCCCTGAGTTATTACTCCATTGTTCCTAAAATAAGGAGGGAGGCAATTCCTTGGAGGATTTCTAAGGTCTATGCCAGTCAAATTATTTCTATGCTCCCTCCCTGCCATGAAGAGAAAGAGTCAGGCAGAGGCACCTCCAGGAAGGTTGTGTAGGCAGAGTCAAGATACAGTTTTGGGAGCAAAGTCCTTGCTCGTTCTGTACCAAAAATGTCCTGGGGCCGTGTGCACCACATGTGAGATTTCACATCTAATCACTGCATTTCTTTGGAATAAACAAGTCCTTTGATCCTGATTTCTCAACGTTCTAATGATTACAACAGGACAAACTTTTCAGAACTCTCCTTTTTATTTATCTGTGGTGAAATTATTGACACATCAATGGTTTAATTTTAAACTAATTATATAAAGCCAAAGTGACTCTGCAAGATATTTAACACCTACACACTGATAAACTTTCCACTGCAGAGTGAAAGAGGCCACAGGTTTTTAAACCAGGAGTGCAGTGTTCTCTATCTTGTCCTAGAAGAAGGTATTTGAATAAATAGCTTCGGCTCTTATACTCATTTTCCTCATTTGTAATATGTGAAAAAAAATTCTTTCTCCTGAATTGATTATGGGATTCCAATGATAACATATTCACCAAAGTGCTTTATAGACTGCCCAGAGCCCTGCAGACATAAAGAATTCTTATTTTGAATTGAAAAGAAAGATATATTTTGTCTTTTTTAAAACTACTTTACAATTCTATGCACTTTATAAATAAAATCTAGTGGGAGCTATACAGGTAACTGTTGTAAAATTTAGTTCTGTTAATGATATGGTACAAAGAATGACACTTAGATTTTATGACATTTCGGTTCTGATCTAAATATATCATATTTTTGCCTGTGGAATCTGGATAATGGGCTCTTTCTAGACTGAGACTTTTTTAAATCATTGAGCTTTTGTTCATGTTTTATGGTCACTTTCAAATTGTCTCATAACTGCAACCAGGGAAATTAACTTGCCTATTTGGGGTGACTTCTGACTCTTACTCAGTGTGCTTTACATTTTTAATGTTGGTGTGGGGGTGGGATTTTTCAGCACTGGGGATTGTTTTCTCTATATACAGCCTGGGTTGGAAGTTTCCTTTAGAAACTTTGCATTTTCATTTGATTCTTTCAGATGTCCAAGCGGTTTCATTGTCCTAAGATCAAGCTTTATGATAAGGTGTCATCTCGGAGATTTCTGACACATAAAGGCATTGAAATTTGTATATCATACCCTGCGAGGAACCAGCTTTAAGTTATAATTTCTTAAAGAAAATGTTTTCAATCTCTCCTCTCCCTACCTCCCTCCCTTCCTCCCTCCGTCCCTTCCTTCCTTACTTTTTCCACTCAGGGCCCTGGGCAGAGTCAAGCTTTCTTCTTCTTTCTGTGGTCCTGCAGGTAATTTTTAGTCTTTGTTCTATGAAAGATTCACCCCTTCCAGATTCTGGCTTAATGCAGCAGTTGAAGTTTCAAATCCATGCCCTGTTTTGACCTAAGGCATTGTTTCCGGTTGCTGAGTGGGAAGGAAAGCCCAAGTGCCCAGCTGTAGCTGCTTAGCTTCAGGACTATTCTCCCAAACTCCAACCCTAAAACCGTGATTATGACATCTACTTGCACTGTTGTAGCTTTGGCTTTCAGCTTCCCCTATTTATTCAATTTTCTTTCCTTTTCTTTTTCTATTTTTTATCAGAGAAGTTGTGACTTTACAAAACAATCATGCATAAAGTACAGGATTTCCACAAATCATGCCACATTGCATTGTTGTGGAATATTTGTTGCAAACGATGAAAGAACATCATCAACCTATTACTGCTACCTACAGTCAATAGCGTACATTTGGTGTAATGTCCACATAAGCCACCCTATTATTAACACCATATATTGATATTGCATATTTGTTATCGTTCATATGAGAACATTCTCATATTTGTCCTGTTAACCACAGTCCATCATCCTCCACAGGGTTCACTTTGTTGTACAGTCCCATCACTTGTACAGTCCACCCCACGTGTACACTCAGTGGCTCTCAGTTTCACCAGAGTTGTGTTGTCGTCAAGTTAGTCAGTATTAGAATGTTTTCATAGCTCCAAGAGGAAAACTCACATACCCCTTTCTACCTCCCCATTATTGACCCTTCACACTGATACAGTACCTTCTGCGCCATAGCTGAAAAAATATTAAAATATTACTGTTAATCATAGTCCATAAGTTACCCTAGTTTTATTTTTCCCATATTCTTCTCATCTCATAATAGTGATGTTCATTTCTTCTAGTTCATGGAACATTTTTGTATTTGTCTATTAACCACAATCCACATCCACCACCGTACGCACTGTTATACAGACCCTAGATAATCCTCTAGCTTTCTTTCAATTGATTTTGATGTTCCAAGACTACCCCTTTCAGCCACCATCACCTTTATATATCAACAGTGATGGTTATACTCACTATAATGTGTTACCATCAACTCTAGCCATTTCCACACATACATTTACAATCAACCTTATCAATAATTCTACATACATTAAGCATCAGATCCCCCTTCTCAATCCTCATTCTATCTCTTATTAACCTATACTCTAAAGTTTAACTCCATGAGTTTACTCTGCAAATATAGTTCATATTAGGGAACAATACAAATATTGTGATTTTCTTAAAGTGTTTTAGGCTGGTATTGATATAAAATGGCTTCATAAAATGGTTTCAGAATTAGTCCCTCTATTTCAGTTTTCTGGACAGGTTTTCTAAAAATAATAATAAAATTTATTTTTAGAGAAGTTTAGCTTTACAGAAAAATTACAACAAAAGTATAGGATGTTCTCACATAACCCCCACAGGCACACAAACACAGAGCTTTCTTTATTATTAACATCTTACATTAGTGTGGTACATTTGTTGCAATTGATGAACCAGTATTGAAGTATTGTTACTAACCAAGGTCTACACTTTACAGTATGGTTTACACTTTGTACTGTACGGTTTTATAGACTTTGACAAAGTAATGTCATTGAAGTATCATACAGAACAACTTCACTGCCCAAAAACATCCTGAGCTCCACCTCTTCATCCCTCCCCCCTCTCATCTGAACCCCTGGTGACCACTATCTCTAGATCAATGCTACAACTTATTCCGTTAACATAGGATAATAACCACAATAACAATAAATCCACTATGGGCCGTGATAATACTCCTGTCTTTTGTTTGTTCTTTCATCAATCTTGAGGGATTTGAGATGATGTCTGCTTTGATTACTTCAGGCTGAGAAGGGACTTAGCTATTTTTTTTTTTTTTAAAGATTTATTTTATTACATATCTCCCCTTCCCCCCCCAGTTGCGGTGACGCGCCGAGACTTGGTCACTGCGCAGGCGCGGCTTTTCCCCGCTTGTGGGCGGTCTCTGCCTCCGATCACTGCCGGCTCCAGTTCGTGGGTGGCTGGCTGCGTTCCATTCACAGGCGACCTGCCCTGCCCGTGGCGGCTTTTGCCCTGTCCGTGGCAGCTGGGACTTAGCTATTAATGAGCAGATGGATAGAATTGTTTTACTCCTTGTATTTTGGGATGTGACTTGTCCATCATCATTGTTTTATTAGTTGTCCAGGGCAAGCCGGAAGAACTGGAGACTATGAATTGGTCGCAATTCTGCTGGGATTCACGGTTCAACCAGCATATAACAATCTAAAGATTTAAGTCCCTGAGTGACATTTTAATAGGTACATTGAAAATTTTAAGTTCAAATAAAAGGAGTAGAAGAATCATGGTTAGGGGAATGACAAAAGCAAAACTGTTATGTTGGGGAACTAGATTTTCACATGTTCCTAAATAGGGCTGGCCAAGGAGGCGTTGATCTCCTGAGGCTGAGAGCCTTGTGTATGGCGTGCAGACGTCACTCAAGTCCTCAGGAGCACTTTTGTTTGAGACTTTGTTTACTGTGGCAGTTAGTGAAATCTGCCTGAGACCTTCTGGGGCTTACCGCATAAGCGTAACCTCTGAAATAAACTTTTGGCTCACTTGGAAATCTCTTAGCCTTAAAAAGCTCTTTTTAAATTAGTGTTTCCCCCTTTTGGTCAAGGTTTTTTCCCAAATCCTGACTTCATAAAATGGTTTGGAAAGTATTCTCTCTTTTCCAGTTTTCTGGACAGGTTTCTGTAGACTTGGAATTATTTCTTCATTAATGTTTGGTAGAATTCGCCAGGGAATTTCTGGAACTAAAGTTTACTTTGGAAGAAGAATATTAACTATGAATTCAACTCCTTATTATAGCTGTCAAGCTATTCAAGTTATTTCTCCTTGAGTGAGTTTTGGTAGTTTGAGTTTTTCAAGAAATGCACCTACTTTATCTAAGTTGTCAAATATGTGGGCAAATAGTTATTCATAGTGTTCCCTTTTTATTTTTTGATAACTAGGATATGTTCTGATATTGGTAATTAGTGTCTTCTCTCTTCTTTCCAAATCACTCTGGTTAGAGGTTTATCAGTTTGATCACTCTCTCAAAGAACCAGCTTTTGGCTTCATTGATTTTTCTCTGTTTTTCTGTTTTCTGATTCATTGATATCTTCTCTTACCTTTATTATATTCTACCTTCTGGGGTTTCATTTGTTCTTCTTTTTCAAGCTCCTCAAGGGGAAAGCTTAGGTCCTTGATTTGAGACTTTCTTCTTTCTAATGCAAGTCTTAGTATTGTATATTTCCTTCTACATAGCTTTAGTTTTCATATGTTGTAATTCATTTTTATTCAGTTCAAAATACTTCCTAATTTCTTGTATGGTTTCTTCATTGACACATGAAGTATTCAAAAGTGCATGATATATTTGGAGATTTTCCAGATAGCTTTTTAATTTCTAACTTAAGTCCATTGTAGTCAGAGCACATACTTTAAAGGACTTCAGTCCTTTTAAATGTATTGAGATTTATTTTATAGCACAAAATGTAATCATGATAACTTTTCCATGAACTCTTAAAAAGAATGTGCATTTTACTGTTGTTGGATGGAATCTTCTACAAGTGTCAATCAGGTCAAACTGGTTAATAGTGTTATTTTAGTCTATTATATCCTTGCTGATTTTCCTCCTACTTGTTCTTTCAATTATTTAATAAAACTATTGAAATTCTTAATATAAATGTGGATCTGTCTATTTCTTCTGGCAGTTATTGCTGTATAAGCATTTAGAATTATGCTCTCTTGATTAATTGATCACTATTATTATGAAATAATCTTCCTTGTCTCTGGTAATATTTCCTCAAAACTCTATTTTGATGTTAATATAGCAACTCTCATACGTTTTGGTTAGTGTTAGGATTATGGACATTTGAATTGTTTCCACCTTTTAGCTATTATGAATAATGCTGCTACAAGCATTTGTGAGATTACTTGGTCATGTGATTAATTTATGTTTAAACAAAACTTAAATGGATAAAGTAAATTTCATTGGTTGCAACTATAATTCAATAAGCTTATTTAAAGATAAAAGTCACTAGTCTATGTGGTCATGGTTACTTATAGGAAGTTTGTAAAAAGCATTGTCTAAACTGGAATATTTAAATATCTAAACTACAATTGTCACTGAAAACACATAATGGCTTTAGCCAATCACACTGCTCAAGCCCTCAATGACTCCAAAACAGCAATTTCCTTACTAAACAAAGAAACTACCCAACTACAAAGGTAGTTTTACAAAATAAGATGGCTTTAGATATTCTTACTGCATCACAATGTAGAAGCTGTGCCTTCAATGTTCTGTATATATTCCTGATCACTCCCATAGTATTTCACAAGCTCTAAATCATATGCAACAGCACATACAACACATTGGTAAATTAGCTATTGACCCTTATCTGATTGGTTTAATTCCATTTCTTGGCCCTGGCGACATGTTTTTATAGGTCTACTAGCTTTTGGTGGAGGACTCTTACTATTCTGTTGTCTTTTACACCATTGCTGTGGAATGTGGATGCAATGCGTGTCCTATGATCAAAGTAGGCTGTTACACAGGGGTGGATTGTGGGGCCCAGGGCGTCCCCCTTCCTCCAAGTCCTAGAATGTTACCACTTATGTGACTTAGACATAAGTTAAAGGTTTACACCTCTCCCCAGAGAGGAGAGAATGCATGGATGGTATCATAAACTATAATCTTCCCAAAGCAGTAAATGTCCTTGGTAAACGTCCTTCCTATGAGTATAGTTAAAACATCACCAGACCCCATGTGTGCACTTCACGTGTCCCAATAAAGCTTATGTCTGATTCAGTACCAGGTGCGTTCTTTGGTCTCACAGCTGTCAC
>PVKH010013258.1:0-16683 GCA_004027955.1 Chaetophractus vellerosus | reverse complement strand
AACCAATTAACAATGAATACCAAGGTACCACTGTATAAAAATACCTCCTTCCCATTTTATCACATTTATTATAGCCAAATGAAAAGTATAGAATGTAGGCAAACATAAACCAAGAAACTAAGTTAAACCCCTGGCTTCACATCTTAGTTTCCTTGCTTATTTCCTCATTTATGGATTGGTTTGAACATCTTTGCAAAAGCTAACACCTTTCTGATATTTAACCACTTTGAAGGTGGTAGAATACTTCATTCATTCATTCAATTAATTTATTGGGGTTTAATATCTGCCAAGTTAGGGGTTTTTCTACCATTTAGGCCAGGAGTACCTGGATTCTTTTCACAATGAGAAGGAAATTTCAGACAACAGATGGAAAATAATCTTCAAGGGTATCACCCTGCCCTTAACTTCTGTTTAGAGTAATGCCCAAAACACATTTGGGTATTTCTCTCATTGTTATCTGACCTTTGTCTGAAGGTGGGAAGCTTCATGTTTTGGATCAACTGGGGCTCCAGAATTGGCATTGATTCCTCATAATTGGAAGTCAGAGGAAGATGAAGAGTTGGCCCATTTGTACACAACTAAATACTACAGGTTTAGACTACTTTTACAGAAATCCCAGGAAACCATCTGATCCATTTTTTGCAATTTATCCAAGGTCCTTGATCTACACTCCGGTGAAATTCCATTAGACTTATCTATTATTTTATTTGGAGGAAAAGAAACAAGTTTTCCCTATAAAAAATTGGTAGATAAAATATTTTAAAGAAATAATATTGTAGGACTTCCTAGTCAATATCATATACTGCTACAGATTTGCATAAGATAAAAGTTCTCCCTCATGAAGATATGCCTATACCTTTCAAGGCAGATCAAAACTACTTTGTGTAGTATACATTCATTTCTCCAAGATACTTTCATTGGAGAAGGCTTCCCTGATCATCATTTATAAAATAATACTTTTACCTGCACCATCACTCTTTACTTTTGCCCTTTCTCTGCTTTTATTCTTATTACCACTTATCATGAGATACATTTATACCTGTATTTGTTTATTTTCTATCTTTTCAGAATATAGAACAAGAACTTTGTTGCTTAATGTACAGTCATAGTAGGCTCTTAACATGTATCCATTAAATGAATGGATAGAAGACAGATCTCAAACAAATGACAAAAGCAATACTTTCTGTAAGCATTCTTATCCATGGAGAAGAGTGAGTCATAACATCTCAGAGAAGGCAGAGTACTTGAGGTTAGCTTTGGAGGATGTAGATAGTCAAGGATTCAGGAGAGGAAGAGAAAGACAGAGAGAAAGAGAAAAAATTCTTTGACTATGGTTGTAAAGCATATGTGATGCTTGAAGACAAATAGTAGCCATCAGGATTTGTGTAAGAAGATATGAGTATTGATTAGTAATGTAGGTTGAGGGCAATTTTTAAAAGATCCCAGATACTAGACTGAGACAGTTTAAATTTTATCACTCCAATAATGCTGAGCCAACGAAGATTAATGAGCAAAGAAAAACAACATGAAAAAATTTTCAGTTAAAAATACAGAGTAGATTGGAACTTTGGGAGACTAAAGAGATGACGAGCAGGTAGGTGCTACTTCAATAATAAACACTCAAGTGGCAAATTTCTGACTTAAATGGTGACAGGTGGAATAAAAAAAGGATGAATGCAAGAAATATTATACATGGAGAACCAAAGAAATCAATAATATTTCTTTCTAAACCCTTAGGAGAACGATAGAACTCATCTTCTTCATTTAAGCACTAAGCATATTTAATCTGGTAACACTATAACCATTTAATAACTTGGGTAGTAAAAAGGAATTATAAAAAACAACTGACACGGTCAGAATGAAGTGATTTTCCTAGTTGACTTCAGTGATTTTTTAAGTACTATGTATAGCCTTCATATTTTATGTAGTCAAACTAAAACCAGAACCAGATTATTATGTTCATTTTAGCTTTGAAAACTTTGCAAATTCTGAAACCATTAGAGTTCTCATATTGCTTGGATTTTTTTGGAGGATGGATAGGATAAAATTTTAAAATCTCTTTGAACACTGTAAATCTATGAACCGCTCAAAAAAGCTATCACCATGAGTTAGAAAGAGAAGGAAGAGAACACGCAAAGAGCTCGATTTCTTTCATTAAATTCATCTTTAATCAGATTCTATTTACTAATCTGAGAAAATGAGAAAGAAGAAATTTTTAAGATGCTATAAAGACAGTGTTTATGATAAGTTAGAGAATGAACTTTCCAGCTTGTGCTTGTTAAATCCAATAACAATTTTCAAGTTAACCCTGAAGGCAGGTTGTATATTTTAAGTCCTTTTTTTTTGTATTCTGCATAGACATTAGTTGTCAGGGTAAGAAATGTTAATCCACAGATACTCTAAAGTGTTAGTTTTTCAGTGAATTCATTTATGTTTTCTACATATGACTATTCATAGTAGTTTTATAGACAAGTGGCAATGCATTTCATTTACAAATATTGAAGTGAAATCAAACTTTATGGGGCTAATAAGATTGATGTAACCCTTCTAGCATGGTCATGTCATAATAAAGCACCAACTTTCAGTAAGAAATTTTATTGATGCTTAGTACTCTGATTTTTTGTGTTTTTACATCTTACTACATCTGACATTTTACTATTTTACTATTTACTATTCTTTGACATTTTTATTGCTTTTTTTAAAGCCTTAGCTTGATCTTTATTCCCATCCTTAAACCTTTCCTCGTGCTTATTGAATATAACTTGAATAATGACACAAGTAGTTTAAAATAGATACTCTAATATCCAAAGACCCCTTCTAGGTATCCAAAACCTTGTCTATAGTAAGATCTTGCCTCAAACCTGTGTCTTCCAAACATGGATGTACATCAGAAACAAAAGGGGAACAATGTACACCGACAAATTAGATAATCTAAATGAATGGACAAATTCCTAAAAACACACAGAATATGTACACTGACTCAAGAAGAAATAGAAGATCTTAACAAACTAATAACAAGTAAAGAGATTGAATCAGTAATCAAAAAACCTCCCAACAAAGGAAAACCCAGAACCAGATGGCTTCACAGGTGAATTTTACCAAACATTCCCCAAAGGATTAACACCAATCATGCCCAAATCTTCCGAAAAATTGAAGAGGAGGGAACATTCCCTAACTCTTTCTATGAGACCATCACCCTCACACCAAAGCCAATAAAGATACCACAAGAAAAGAAAACTACAAACCAATATCCCTTATGAATATATATGCCAAAATCCTCATCAAAATACTAGCAAATCCAATAGCACATCAAAAGAATTATACACTAGATCAAAGGGGATTTATTCCAGGTGTGCAAGGGTGGTTCAACATAAGAAAATCAATAAATGTAATAGCCACACTAACAGAGCAACAAAAAAATAACATGATCATCTCTATTGATAGATAAAAGGCATTTGACAATATCTAGCACCCTTTCTTGATAAAAACTCTTAGAAAACTAGGAATAGTAGGAAACTTCCTTGACATGATAAAGGGCATATATGAAAAACCATATGTAACATTGTACTTAATAGTGAAGGACTGAAAAATTTACCTCTAAGATCAAGAGCAAGACAAGGATGTCCACTGTCACCACTGTTAGTCAACATTGTACTGGAAGTCCTAGCTAAAGCAATTAGGCAAGAGAAAGAAATAAAAGCCATCCACATGGGAAATTAAAACTTTCCCTATATGCAGATGACATGATCCTATATACAGAAAATCCTGAAAAATCTGTAACAAAGCCTCTGGAACTAATAAATGAACTCAGCAATGTGGAGGGATACCAAATCAACAGGATCTGATTTTATAGCACAGTGTCTAACAAGCAAACCTACTTTTCTTCCCTTGAACTGTCAGTATATTTCTGAGGCCCAGTTGTGGGCATAACTCATTATTACCTAGGAAACTCTCCAAGATTCATGAAACTCTGTAATACAAAGAGGTGCTTGATGGAGGGGAATGGCCTCCTTCACATTCCAGCCACAGCCAATCCTCTGTCCAGTCTCTATGCACCATGTGCTTTCAAGCATCTCTTGAGGGTGGTTAATATCAGTCACTGCTGATCAATTTTTTTTAACAGAATCTCATTTCAGAAAACATGCCAAATTGAGAAGAATTGGAGAGAAATACAATAGACAAGCGACTCACACTCTGTGGTCTCAAGGAAAAACAACAATCTTTCATTGAGTCATAATTACTCTGGGTTCACCTGATTCTCTACTGGCCAGCATGGATCCCTATCCTTTGCAGTTCTTCTCCAACCACTGTCACAGCCGCTTGACCTACCCTGGGCCCTGAGATCAATCCAGCTGTTTGATTTCCAGACCCTTTAATGATAAAACAGTATCAGTGACCCTCATTGCTGGGTTCAGTCTGACCCTGTGACTTTAGGGTCTGTACTTGACCTATGAGAAAACTTTGCCTTGAGTTATCCATGGTGAGAGTCTTTCCTTGATTTTTTCTCCCTCTGTCCTCTTGGACTTGGGACTCTTGAGCCTCTGCCTCACTGACATACCTGGCCATCCACTGATGTAACTTGTCACTAATGCCATCTGATGGCCTGGATCACTAGTACGGGGGTCTGCCTGTCCCAAAGGCACACATTAAATACCCTCCTGCTGACTACCTGCCAATGTGCGGCTTTCATCCAGGGCCTGAAGCAACTTCCTATCTGCACTGCCTCCATTCACCTCTTCTACTAGCTATGTTTACTCTAGTAACACATCGCATTGAAGTTAACTTTCCAGATTTTTATCCATTCTGCCCACCGCCAACCAATCTCCACCGAAGTCAGATAAAACAAAATAAATCATTCTCAAACCCAGTCCCCCACAACGCAACACCATTCCAATAACACCAACAGCAAAACAGAGGCCCCTAGTAAACACAGCACACGCTGATTTATAATGTTCATTATCTTATAGTAAATATCATCATACTTATATAATTGTTTGATTATACACATAAGAATATCTTTTCTCTCCCTTTAAATGTAAGCTCCTTAGAGGAAAACATATGCTGAGCACAATCCCTTAAATAAAGCAGCTGCTCAGAGAAGTACGCTAAATTAAATTTACTGTGTTAAGAGATTAACTTCGGGGGCCGGCTGTAGCCCAGTTGGTAGGGTGCAGGTTTACCACATGGGAGGCCCGGGTTCGATTCCTGGGGACTCCTTGAGTGGGCAGACCACCTTGAGAGGGCAAGCCGCTGCGGGCAGGGCAAAGCCACTGTGGGCAGGGCAAAGCCGCCATGGGCAGGGCAAGGTGCAGTGAGCTGACTCGGCGGGTCACCCCAACAGTGGGGAGACAAGCAGACACAGAAAAACACAAAAATGAACACAGCAAGAACAAGCAGAAAAGGGGGGATATATGATAAAAATTTTTTTAAAAAAGAGAGATTAACTTCTATATTTGTTTTCTGTAGTGTCATTTCTCAGTTTACTGTCCAGTTTATTCTTTCCACTAATATTTACTGATGGCCTGCTATGTAGGAGCTATGCTATCAAAGTAAACAGTACATTCCCTCATGGATTTTACATTTCAGTAATAATACTGAATAAATAAAAAAAATAGGAATGTCATGTCAGAAAGGTGCTATGAAGAAAATTAAAATGGAGTAAGGGGAGAGAGAAAGATGGAGGGTGGTGTTTATTTGGTGTGGCAGTTGTATATTTTGCCTCTTTTAGAGAATAAGTGTCTGGAAGTCTCCATTTTGTTTGTTTTTTAGTTTATTTTGTATGATTTTTGTGATCATAATATTTTAAATATGGAGTTTTTAGACCTTTAACAATTTTTGCAAATGATAAGAAAAGGTATAATTTTAAAAACTGCCTGCTTCTTCACTCTTTTACCTTTTGCATTTTAATGTGGGGAAAAATAGAAAATAAATGGACTGCAGTAAATATAACACATGCATAAATTAGTTTCCTTTCTAACAGCCCTCTGGCTTTAATATTTGCGTGGATATCATCTATTTAACAAACTCATTTACCATCATTTTTCTTTCACCAGCAGGGTCTGGACCACCTATTTGCCTATCACATTTGCCAAACCACAATATTTGCCCTGATGCTTAACAAGCTGAGACTCCTGAAAACCCTTGGTTACAATCATTAGAAGAATCAAAAGAAACAGGAAGGCTCTGAGGAGCTACCTTTTGTGCTAAGCTGAGACTGGCACTAGGACCGCCCAGACACCCAGAGGCAGCCACACTTCACAGCCTGACTGTGGGATTGAGCCGCCTTTGCGGTTACACAAGAAGAGAGCAGGCAAGCAGCGGCAGCAGCTTGACATCCTTTCCCCTTCTTGCTGATTGGAAGGTATTTACTTGCTGTCTATCACTCATGTTTTTCACACGGTCAATGTGCCGTTAGTGTTCACTTTATCTGATGCTCTGGAATGCTGTCCAGCACTTACAGGGTTACTATAATATTTTATGTTAATTCCCACAGCTGATGGAAGCAACAGTGCCCTAAAGAAATGGGCTAGGCATTTCCAGAAGCTGAAATCTGGAGGCATTTGGAAGTGTAAGTATATCAATCACAGATCTCTAATCTATTAGTTGTGTCTCTTGACCCTCTTCTTCCTCACTGAAAGAGCCAATGGAAGATGCCAGCTGCATCTTTCATTCATGAAGGCAAAGCAACTATACAGTGACAGTAACCTCTAATGATGGGCCTGAAGACTCCACTTTGGAGTGGCTGTGCTCTTCTAGCTTGTGGGCTTGCAAGAGGAGAAGCTGGATTTGCAACAGACTTTTGATGGCAAAGAGATTTTGCTCAGGCTGCAGACTGCTTGCTTGGTTTCTGTTTTCTATTTTCAAAGCTAAAAGACAGTTCTTTCTAAGCATTGCTTTGGTGCAGTGTAGGAACCCATTTATACTCTCTTTAGTTCTACATCCCAAATACTCTAAATGTAATTAGTTGATGCCAGAAGGCTGTTAAACCATTAAATTTCCCAGTGCAAAATGAGTGAAGAGAAATCTAGTTTGCTTTCTCTTGGCAATACTATATTCAATACCACAACAAGTAGGTTGTACACAGCAACATGAAGAAAAGATAGTAGCCTCACATTCTCTTTCCATGTTCAATAATAAATCTGGTTATGTGTGATAAGGAGTAGTTTATTCTTGGAAAAGCCAAGTGAATATACCATACAGAAGCAAATTGGAAATTCTCTTTAAACATTTATGAACACAAGTCAACTGATGATGGCTTCTCAGGACCATGGTTCCAGTTTCATGCATGAAAAAAACTTTGAAAACGTTAAAGTCTTGTCAAATTGGTAGGTGTGATGACTACCTCAGTAGTTTATAATTTAAAATTGTATATCTTATACCAAAATGTAATAAGTTGGCATCTTTATAAAAGAATAAAATGTTGAGTCATATTAATGGTCAACTTACAGGTCACTTTTATACCATTTTGATTCTTAAGGTAACAGTGATGTTATCGTTTATGTAGAAAAGAAAATACAAAATCAGACACAAAACAAGGTATCAATGTTGTTAATACGATTTTAATGAAAATTGTTTGTTCAAGAATTGTTTAAAGGTTTTTAGTGGATCAAAATTTATATCGTTAAAATACTCTATGTTTGATATATTAAAATACTCTGAATGAACTTTTTAAATGTTTAAATATCAAACTTTTGGAAATGTACTTACAACTCTTCTAAAATTCTCTTTGGTAGGAGCAAGAGGGACAGAGGACATGAGGAAAGCAAGGACTAAGCTTTGTTTTATTTTTCAAGACTTTTAATATTTTAAACTTTCTGAACTAATATTTACTCTAAAAATGTGTTAATGATATTTGGAAAAATTAAGTAATATTGCAAATAGTTGTAATCATTAATTTGAGGTATCCTTAAGATGCAAATGAATATAAATATGCAAAAAGTACCATGGCATTATTGCTATATAAAATTTCATAAACAGGGGAGCGGATGTGGCTCAAGCAATTGAGCTCCCGCCTCCCACATGGGAGGTCCTGGGTTTGGTTTACAGTGCCTCCTGAAAAAACAAAAACAAACAGCAATCAAATAAATGAAGAAACCAACTCAGGGAAGCAATGTGGCTCAGTGGTTGAGCAGTGGCTTCCCACATACGAGGTCCCAGGTTCAATCCCCAGCCCCTAGTACCTCAAAAAAAATTTTTTTCATAAGCAGGTAAAATCTTTTTTGAAGATAATACCTTGCTTCTAGAAGAGCTAGGGAAATTTATTGGCATAGTATTAGAATTTCAGTGTTTTCTAAAAGCAACAACAATTTCTAAAATTAAAATTTTTAGTTTGTATAACAATATCCCACTCCATAAATTTTATGTTCCATAAATTTTGTGTTAATAAAGTTTCCTCTGCCCCTCCCTTTTAAAAAAAATGTTTTCTTATTCCAAATCTGGAAAGATGACTCAATTCCTCAAATTAAAACTTAGTTTTAAAAACTGTTGCCCACCATATAATTATTTGCAGCCTTAAACTTCAGTTAAATGTCATACTCTTACATGTATATCAAAAATAATTTTAAAATAACTTCATTACATGTTGAATCTAAAGATTCATTGCATTCAAGAATGACAGGAAACTGAGAACATAGATTTTATTCATAATTTGATACTTTTCACAGGACATGAACTTTTTTCCTAAATGTAAAACTTTGTGACACACTGGCTAAACGCCACTGACTAAAGAAAATAGGCGCTGTAATCAGCAGATTCCCAGCATTGGTGACAAACAAGTAGGGCTGAAGCCAAAGAATACATGCAAAGACTAAGACTAACTTGTTAAAGTAGTAGTTATCTGGTGATTTTGAGCACTGAGAATAATCCACTACAGCCTTGAAAACTCTCTCGGCCCAAGAGACCCAGAAAAATATCAATATTATGTGAAATTGCCAAATAGTGGTCAAGAAGCTATTTCTACCTTCATTTTGACCTACATATTTTTCTTTAAAAGAGGTTCAGCAAATAGCAAATCTGGTTACACCAATTTCATTCCCAGCGGTGCTTTTCTTCTAGAAGACACAATGTACTCCGTAATGTTACCTTAAGCATGGCTGTTTCCAATAGAAGGGCCCACCTGATGCACCACCACAAAGGAGAAACATGTCTTTCAGTGAGAAGGAGATTTATTGTGAGTGCACTAGCAAGGAACTGGGGGAATCTTCCCCAAACCAGTTCAAAGTGAAAATGGGAGCTAGCGATTTTATAGGCCAAAAAAAGGGGCGGGGAGGATAGGTGAGAAGAAAAACAAGCAAAAAAAAAAAAGTGATGCCAGGGGTCTTGTGAGGAGGGTACGTTCAATTTGTCTGCCTTGTGTTGTCTCAAGCACGTTCAGCTTGTCCTTGATTTCAGCAGCTAATAAACCACAGTTTAGTATTGTGCCAACTGCCCAAGTATGTCAAGCTTTTTGTCTCTGAGAAAAGTTACAGATTTACCGGTTCATGCAGTGCTCCAGACACCATTCTGTCTGGTTTTGCTTTGAGACATTATCTTTTTTTTTTTTTTTAAAGATTTATTTATTTTATTACATATCTCCCCTTCCCCCCGCTGCGGGCGACGCGCCGAGAGTGGTCACTGTGCAGGCGCGGCTTTCCCCGCTTGTGGGCGGTCTCTGCGTCCGATCACGGCTGGCTTTCAGTTCGCGGGTGGCTGGCTGCGCTCCATCCGCGGGCGACCTGCCCTGCCCGTGGCGGCTCTTGCCCTGTCCGTGGCAGCTTCTTGCCCTGCCCACGGCGGCTCCGGCCCGCACATGGCGGCTTGCCATTCTCAAGGCGGTCTGCCTGCTAGGAGAGGTCCCCGGGAATCGAACCCGGGGCCTCCCATGTGGTATACCGGCGCCCTATCCACTGGGCTATCGAGCCGGCCCAAGACATTATCTTATTCCTGTAAGCAAAACTGAGATGGTCTGGTTCAAATATGGTTCAGGGAACTTAAGTGCAAGCAGTAAACTGCTAAAATTAAACTAATAGACAACCAGCTCAATTAGTGTATTAGAATTTTCAGAGCTGCTTAAGTGAAGAAATTTTTAGTAAGCACATTTTGCAGCAATAAAATATAGCGATTCTCATATGAATAGAGTACTTCCTAAGATACTTAAGAAAGAAGAAAAATGATAGCTTTTACATTATTATCGATATTATCAAATAAAATGGGGTTGTTGTAAGTGTGAATTTCTAAGCCACCCAGGAGTTAATATAAAAGGAGATGAGAAGCATCAGCAAATCTTGTTCTAGCATTGCAGTTTATTTTTTGTTTTCTGAACACCTATGCTTTGTTTAAATAAGAAGAGATGCCTCCCAATAGAAGCTGGGGGCTGACTTCCAATGGCAAGCCCATGGGAGGCACCTAGTTGTTATGGAATGGATACAGAAAGAAACGTGAAGAAATCACAAATGATTTGATTTATCCTGAAAGATAATTACTATTCTAATATGAGATATTTAGATCCTGTTGAAGATCGATATATCAATAAATAGGAATTAAATGTAACTTGAGATCTTCTTTTTAAATCCAAGTCTATACTCAACTTCCTTAGGAACTGCCAAGCAGTCTTCCACAGTGGCTGTACCATTCTACATTCCTACCAAAAGTGAATAAGCGTTCCTATCTCTCCACATCCTCACCCACACTTACAGTTTTTTAACTTTTTAATAGTGGCCAGTCTAACAGGTATGAAATGATACCTCATTGTAGTTTTGCTTTGCATTTCCCTAATCACTAGTGATGTTGAACATTTTTTCATGTGTTTCTTTGCCATTTGTATTTCTTCTTTGGACAATTGTCTTTTCAAGTATTTTGCCCATTTTTTAATCAGGTAGTTTGTCTTTTTATTGTTGAGTTGTATGATCTCCTTATATATCATGGATATTAGACCCTTATCAGATATGTGACTTCCAAATATTTTCTCCCATTGAGTCAGCTGCCTTTTCACCCTTTTGATAAAGTCCTTTGAGGTACAAAGGTGTTTAATTTTGAGGAGGTCCCATTTATCTATTTTTTTCTTTTGTTGCTCGTGCTTTGGGTATAAGGTTTAAGAAACCACCGCTTACCACAAGATCTTGAAGATGATTTTCTGCATTTTCTTCAAGGAGTTTTTTGGTTCTCACTTTTATATTTAGGTCCTTGATCCATTTCGAGTTAATTTTTGTATAAGGTGTGAGGTAGGGGTTCTCTTTCTTGCTCTTGGATATGGATATCCAGTTCTCACAGCACCATTTTTTGAATAGACTGTCTTGGCCTAGTTGGGAGACCCTGACAACCTTGTCAAAAATCACTTGACAGTAGATGTAAGGGTATATTTCTGTTTTCTCAATTAGGATCCATTGGTAAACCTGTCTGCTTTATGCCAGTACCATGCTATTTATACCACAGTAGCCAAGTAATATGCTTTAAAGTCAGGAAGTGAGAGTCCCCCAACTTCATTCTTCTTTTTAAGATCTTTTTGGCTATTCTGGGACCCTTACCCTTCCAAATAAATTTGATAATTGGCTTTTCCATTTCTGCAAGAAAATCCTGTTGGGATTTTTATTGGGATTACATTGAATCTATAAATCAGTTTGGGTAGAATTGACATCTTAACCATATTTAGTCTTCCATTTCATGAATATGCCATGTCCTTCCATTTATTTAAGTCTTCTTCAGTTTCGTTTAGCAATGTTTTTTCGTTTCTAAATATAGGTTCTTTATGTCCTTGGTTAAGTTTATTCTTAAATATTTGATTGTTTTAGTTGCTATTATAAATGGATTTTTTTTCTTATTTCCTCCTCAGATTGCACATCAGTAGTGTATAAAAATGCTATTAGTTTTTTCGTAATTAATCTTGTATCCAGCAACTTTGCTGAACTCATCTATTAGTTCTAAGAGCTTTCCTGAGAATTTTTCAGGATTTTCTATATATAGGATCATGTCATCAGCTGATAGTGAAAGTTTTACTTCTTCCTTTCCTATTTGGGTGCATTTTATTTCTTTATGTAACCTAATCACTCTAGCCAGAACTTCTAGCACGATATTGATAGCAATCTTGACAGAGGGCATCCTTGTCTTATTCCTGATCTCAGCAGGAAAGCTATCAGTCTTTCACCTTTAAGTACAATGCTATCCATAGGTTTTTCATATATGCCCTGTACCATGTTCAGAAAGCTTCCTTCTATTCCTATCTTTTGGAGTGTTTTTATCAAGAAAGGGTGCAGTGTTTTGTCAAGCACTTTTTCTGCATCAACTGAGAGGATCATGTGATTTTTCTTCTTCAAATTATTGTGGTTTATTATACTAATTGATTTCCTCATGTTTAACCATCCTTGTATACCTGGGACAAAATCCACTTGGTTATGGTGTATAATTCTTTTAATGAGCTTTTGGATTCTGGTTGCAAGTATTTTATTGAGGATTTTTGCATATATATTCATTAGAGATATTGGTCTATAATTTTCTTTTTTGTAGTACCTTTATCTGGTTTTGGTGTTAGAGTGATGTTGGCTTCATAGAATGAGTTTGGTAATATTCTTTTCTGTTCAATTTTTTGGAAGAACCTGAGCAAGATTGGTATTAGATCATTTCTGAATCTTTGGTAGAATTTACCTGTGAAGCCATCTGGTCCCAGGCTTTTCATCTTTGGGAACTTTATGATGATTGTTTCAAACCCTTTCCTTGTGGTTGGTTTGTTGAGGTCTTCTGTTTCTTCTAGTGTCAGTGTAGGTTGTTTGTGTGTTTCTAGGAATTTGTCTATCTCGTCTATATGGTCTAGTTTTTTGGCGTACAGTTGTCCAAAGTCTTCTTTTATGATCTCTATTATTTTGGCAGGGTCAGTGGTAATGCCCCCACCCCATTTCTGATTTTATTTATTTGTGCTTTCTCTCTTTTTTTCTTTGTCAGTCTTGTTAAGGGTTTGTCGATTTTGCGATCTTCTCAAAGAACCAAATTTTAGTGTTGTTGGTTCTCTATTGTTTTTTATTCTTAATTTCATTTATTTCTGCTCTGATCTTTACTATTTCTTTCCTTTGGCTTGGTTTGATATTAGTTTGCTGTTCTTTTCCTAGTTCCTCCAGGTGGGCAGTTAGATCTGAATTTTAGCTCTTTCTTCTTTTTTAATGTAAGCATTGAGGTCTATAAATTTCCCTATCAGCACTGCCTTTGTGGTGTCCCATAGGTTTTGATAAGTTGTGTTCTCATTTTCATTCATCTCAAGATATTTACTGAATTCTCTTGCAATTTCTTCTTTGGCCCACTGATTATTTAAGAGTGTATTGCTTTATCTCCATATATTTATGGATTTCCCTTTTTTCCATCCTTTATTGGTTTTCAGCTTCATTCTGTTATGAGCAGAGAAAGTGTTTTGTATAATTTTAATCTTTTAAATTTATTTAGACCTGCCTTGTGACCAACATTTGGTCACATGGAGAAGTATTCATGAGTGCTTGAAAAGAATGTATATCCTGTTGTTTTGGGATGTAATGCTCTATAGATGCCTGTTAGGTCTAGTTCATTTATCATATTATTCAAGCTCTCTGTTTCTTTATCCTCTTACCAGATGTTCTATCCAATACTGAGAGTGGTGTCTTGAAGTCACCAACTATTATTGTAGAGACATCTATTTCTCCCTTCAGTTTTTCTAGTGTATCTTAGGGCACCCAGATTGGGTGCATAAGTATTTATTATAGCTATTGCTTCTTGGTGAATTCCCCCTTTTATGAATCTATAATGTCCCTTTTCATCCCTTATAACAGTTTTGCACTTAAAATCTATTTTGTCCAATATTTATATCACTACTCCAGCTCTTTTTTGGTTACTATTTGCATGGAATATCTTTTTCCAACCTTTCACTTTCAACCTGGCTGTGTCCTTATGTTTGAGGTGAGTCTCTTCTAGACAGCATACAGATGGCTCATTTTTTTATCCACACAAAATACACATATTTTCTATAGACTCTCCAGATTACTAATGGGTTTCCCCTACTGGAAAATACACAGCAGAATAAATAATGGCTACAAGTCCATGGTGAGTTCTGTTGCTTTCATTGTCATATCAAGAAATATTTTGGGGGCTGGCTGTAGCCCAGTGGATAGGGTGCCAGTTCACCACATGGGAGGCCCCGGGTTCGGTTCCTGGGACCTCTCTGAGCCAGCAGACCTCCTTGAGAGGGCAGAGCCGCCGTGGGCAGGGCAAAAAGCCGCCACGGGCAGGGCAAATCGCCCACGAACAGAGAGAGCCGCCCACGAGCAAAGCAGAGCCGCCCGTGAGTGGGGCAAGCCGCCTGTGCGGTGAGCTGACTCGGTGTGTCACCACAACGGGGGGAGACAAAGCAGACACAGAAGAATGCAAAAAATGAACACAGCAAGAACAAGCAGAAGGGGGGGATATGTAACAAAAAAAAAAAGAAATATTTTATTTAAAAGTTTCCATAAAATACTTAAATTTGTTAAATACTAATTGACACAGAACAGTAGAGGTGAAGGTACATAGTGAATAAATCTCTTTTGATTCCATTTAACAATTTCATTGGTTTTAAAATTTCATGATATTATCCACCTTTATCCATGGATCTCATTGTACTTATTTCTAACTAGGAACATTTTTCCATTTCACTCCAGTGTATTGAGCAAATGTTTAGATAAAACAACCAGATTCCTGAACTGAACACCCTTAAAAGTTTCCCAAATGCATCTGCTTGACCCAAAACAAAACAAATGATCTATTTAGAGTAGCTGTGGCTCAAACTGTCTGTTTACAATAAATCCATGACTTTGATTTTGATGCCAAATTTTTTCTGGGCCTACTCTGATAATTATTATGCCTGGGTAAATCTTATTTTCAAGGTTATTATTAACCTTTAACTGGATTTAAGATAGGCTATATTGCAATATCCTAAGTTTTCTGAATACAGAATATCTTTTATTCACTGTATAAAATAAATACTAACCAAAGCCATTATTGATAGTATCCCCAAATGATTAATCCAGTGGTATATATATGTTTATTAATGTCCTTTTTATTATTATTTTGCTTTTCACTTGAATTTTAAAATAATCTTAGAATATAGAGTCTTTTATGATCCTTAATGAGCTATTCCAATGTCATTGTTTGGAAATTTTAGTTATTTAGAATTTCCCACTTGTCTAAATTCAAACTAGAACAATGTTCCCACTTCAGATCTATAGCAACTTTGCTTTCAGTCTAAAAATGGCAGAGACTTACTGAGCATCATATACGCTCCTCACAAAGAATGACCCTATTTTATGCCTTGACAAGAACAAAATTCTAGTAAAGATATAAATCTTGTATCATTCTATGAGCATGTCAAATTTACCCATCTGAAGAACAAATGGCTCAATTAAAGAGCAATTCTCCTGGCAAAGTGATCATTTAAATGGTGCTTTTCCATTCCGAATGGATCCCTTTAGTTGTTACTGCAATGAAATGACTTAGTACATTCCAAGTCCACGTTCTTTTCAGAATGTTGAAATTTCTTTCTTTCAATAATCTTCTGCCTCCATCCATAGTTTCAGACTTTCCAGTTTTAGAATACTGAAAGTGAAGTTTAGAAGAGACGTTGAAATCTTGTCCAAAACCCTTGGCTTAGAGATGACAAGCCTGAGATCCCAAGTGGTCAGTTGCAGAGTTGACAGTCTCCCTGTGTCTGGTTTAGATTTTTTCTGACAGTGTCCACCCTGCCCTCTCTCTCCGCTCCCCCTGCCTGCCCCTAGTGGTCATAAGTAATTTCCAATGTATATTCTTGATAATAAAAAGAAAAGGCTCATCTTATTAGGTTTTGCCTGATTTTTTCCATAGGTACCACAAGACTATAAATTAACCATATAGAACTCCTTGAGTTTGTGTCGCATGTCAAGAGCCTTACAGTACTGAGCAACTACTCAGGCCAAAACATTAAATTTGGTCTGGTGATTGTCATAGGAAATCTCGAGTTGCACTTTCTAAAATCGGTCTTCATAGCTCTTTTATCCTAAGGCTAGGAAACCAACCCCCCAAAACACTCTCCCCACTGGATTTCACCTGCAGTACCTATAAATTTCAATGAAATCATCTCTTTTTGAGGTCCCCCAAATTTGCTAAGGTCCCTGCCCTGGAAGGAAGTAACCTTTGTTTACTACCTGTGAGACTGGGCTTTTGGAGACAGGTGGCAGACCTGTTTCCCAGAAGGGTTTTGCAGGCATTGACTCCACATATGTTCTATAATGATCAGCTTGCCATACTTGACTAAATAAGAATCACTCTAAAATATGACATGCCAACTCTAGCTTTGATTGTAGCATTGGTGTGTCCAATTATATCCTGGTAAAGATGGGAGTGGGTTCTTTAGATCCTACAAATAATTGTATGACCATGACAAGTAAGGAGACTCTGTAAATTTTTTTTTCCAAAGTCTGAGTGGGTCAGGGAGACTCAGATACCATTTACAATGCTTAATTTCAGTTTACAAAAGTATAATCTACTAAATTAAGGGTTAGCAATAGCTCAAGAAGAAAGAAAAGGATTTCCTTATATTTTTTGAAAATAGTAAGTTAAAAGTAATGCCAACCATTTTCCA
Source organism: Chaetophractus vellerosus (assembly GCA_004027955.1). Lineage (NCBI taxonomy): Eukaryota > Metazoa > Chordata > Mammalia > Cingulata > Chlamyphoridae > Chaetophractus > Chaetophractus vellerosus. The sequence continues at coordinate 104 of PVKH010013258.1, read as the reverse complement.
AACAACCACAACTAAATTTCCTTCATGAGCTCATTTAGTCCTGGTGATTAATTCTTTTTCTACTGGATCTAGGGCCAACAGTCTACTTTCATGAAATATTTCTT
>PVKH010013257.1:0-16932 GCA_004027955.1 Chaetophractus vellerosus | reverse complement strand
AGAAAGCAGCACAAAACAATGAGGGGTGGTGGGGCAGAAATAGATAAATTAATCTTTTTTTAAGAAGATACAGTGACAATGAAATATAATACATGATACTGGATGGGATCTAAGAATGGAGGAGAAAGACCCAAAGGACATTATTGGGACATAAGAAAAATTGGCATATAGAACATAAGGTTTATATTAATATTAAATATCTTGAACTTGATAACTGTACTTAAGGTGATTATGTAAGTGACTATCTTTATGCATAGGAAATGTACATGGAAATATTATGTGGTCAAAGATTATGATGTTTGCAACCTGTTCTCAAAGTTCAGAAAAGTTGGCAAACATTAAAATTAGTGGATCCAGGTATCTGGGGGAATAGGGGTATGTTGGATCTCTGTATTTGATTTGTATTATTTTTGCAACCATCCTGTAAATTTGAAATTATTTCAATAAAAAAGTTTTTAAAAAAGTTATTGTGCTTTGCTTGAAAAATGTTCAACATCACTAGCTATTAGGGAAATGCAGATCAAAACTACAATGAGATACCATTTCACACCTGATAGAATGATCATTATTTTAAGAAAACAAACAGAAAACTATAAGTGCTGGAAAAGCAGGGACACACCTTCACTGTTGATGGGACTATAGAATGCTGCAGTTTGGTGGTACCTCAATAAGCTGAATATAGAACTATAGTATATTCCAACAATCCCATTACTAGGCAGGTATATATTCAGGGAAACTGAAAGCAAGGATGCAAACTGATATTTGGACACTGATTTTCATAGCAGCATTATTAACAATTGCTAAAATATGGAACCAGCCCAAGTGTCCACCAGCAGATAAATATATAAACAAAATGTGGTACATACATACAATGGAATACTATTCAGCTATAAAAGGAAATGAAATCAGGATGCCTATGACAACATGGATGAACCTTGAGGACATTATGTTCAGTGAAATAAGCTAGACAGAAAAAGGACAAATATTGTATGGTCTCACTATGAACTAAACACAATGAATAAACTCATGGAGGTAAACTCTAAAGTATAGGTTAGTAGGAGATAGAATGTTGGTTGAGAATGGGAGCTGTTGCTTAAGGTATGTAGAATTTTCAATAAGGTTTACTGTAAAAGTATGGAAATGAATAGAGTTGATGGTAACACATTTTAGTGACTGTACCATTGCTGATTTACAAATGTGTTAATGGCTGAAAGGGTTAGTCTGTAGACATAAATGTCAATTGAAAGGAAGCTAGAGAATAATCTAGGAAATGTAAAAAAATGATTTCAGTGGTGAAGGAAGGTTGGGGTTAATAGTATGAATATAAGAATGTTCTTTTACAAAGTGTTAAGAATATAATGACACACAGGAAAATTACAACTAATGTAACTTTTGGGCGATAGGTAACAGTAATGTAATATTTTTGTAGCAATGGCAAAGAAGATATATCAATTCTAAGGGACAACAATGGAGGTCATAAGGAGGGATGGGATTTTTCCTTTTGGAGTAATGAAAACGTTCTAAAATTCACTGAGGTGATGATTGCACAACTCTGTGATGAAAATGAACATCACTGAGTGTACACTTTGAATGGATTATACAAAGCATGGGGCTGTATAACACAGGGAATCCAGTGGTGGAAGATGGACTGTGATAAACAGAGTATAAGAACATTCTCTCATGAACTATAACAAATGTATAGTAACAATATAGGGTGTTGATTATCTGGTGGGTTGGGGGAAAAATACACCAAATGTAAGATATGGGCTATAGTTAGTAGTAATACTTTGACAATTCTCTTTCATAGTTTGTAACAGCTGTTTCAAAACAATACAAGGTGTTGGTTGTGGGTTGATGTATGTGAACCCTGTATGATGATATGTATGTTTTTTAATAAGTTCACAACTTTCTAAACTTTCACAGTTTTTCTCAGTTATTCATACTAAATTTCCGGTGTTTACTCCAAACTCACTGTCCCAAGGGGCAGCATCTGACTGACCTATGTTTAATCACATCCTCATGGACTTGATGCCTAGGACTGAAGGAAGCACTGAAGAGTGTTCAGTTATTGGCCAATAACGGCAAAATTCTCAGTATAATTTAACACTTTGGCTGTACAACCTCATATGCATGCTTCTTTGCTTACGTAAAGCTGTCTCTACCTAATGTAATACAATTATCTTTCATGCTTCCAAAAACACTTTCACTAATCCATGATGTATTAAAAGTTGCTGCATCTGGTTAGTATTAAGAAATTAAATTCTAGCTTTGAGTCTAACATGCTCCCAGCTCAGTATTATTTATATTATAAAAGTAAGCATCATGCATATTATATAATAAGATCAGTAAATATATAGGCAAAGGAAAAATAGTTAAATTATATGAAAATTCACTGGCTATAGAAATAAAGAAAATATGAGACTACAGTCTTCATTTCCACAAATGGTCATAAATCCATTATTTCTCACTGAATTAAGTTTCTTAGAGAAAAGTAATATTATAAGGAGGTATGACTGACTTTACTCAGTAAAAACATGGAAGGCAGTGGTGGCTGAAGAAAGTTAGGCAGAGAAATAAAATAGGTTCTACAGATAGGGTCCAAAATAATCAATGCCCATGACAATGCCCCATGTAATCTATTTCACTAGGACAATTTCTCTAAAAATTATCTCAAGTCAATTATCCTTTACCTAATGAGGTTACCACTTATTTTTCACTATACTTATTTTCCCATAGTCTCATATTTTATATCACACCTCCTACTTTTTCCTCCAGAACATTCTCTAGATATCTCATCTTCCATTTATATTTTCAATTTCTTCTCCCATAAAGTTTCTTCCTTTGACCAAATTGTGTAATAAGATGTATTCTCAACCTACATACAGTTGCACAGCTTTTTCTTCCTTTGCCACAGTTCTGTTTCCACCATTCTTCCAAAAGGGCTTTCTTAAAAGTCTAAAATGGTTTCCAAATGCTAACTATAAATGCTCTTTTCAATAATCACCCTAATAAACTTATTCATAGTGTTTGACACTACTCTACACTCTAATCATTGCTTTTGAAACTAGCTCCTCTCTTGCTATCCATGACTCACTCTTTTTTAAAAATCTCTGATCACTTTTCTGAATGATTTTTCCAGTCCCCTTTTTTCTATATGTATTCTGTTCAAATAACAATTTTTAAAACCGGGAATTCCAAATCTATATAATCATTTTCAAAAAAAATCAACTTCTTAAATTGATTGTACTTCTTAAGGTACAGTAAATACAGAAGCTACAAATATGTCAGACTGTCTTTTTCCCTTTTAATATGGGACACTATAATATTGTGTAGGGAAATATTTTGCAAACCATAAAACAATAGATATTTAGGATTGTTTTCTTCTAATCATAACATTTATCACTCTTTCCTGAGTAAATTTTAGTTATCTACAGTTTTCCATCAAATTAGTACATTCAAACATTTCTTCCCCAAAATCTTGAATTTTTCCTGTATTTTAACTATTATTCTCCTCACAGCTGTCCTGTCAACCATCTTAAACATTCTATATTTCTAACCCCTCCCTGAATTATGAGATTGCTACTAAGTCGAATGAATCTAAATACTAATATATCTTTTGAATAAATCCCCTTTTATACCACCAATGCCAAGGTAACTAATTTATTATCCTTTGCCTGAGTTTGTATAATATATGTCTAACTGGATTTCCAATTTAACATGTATTCTATAACATTGACGATTTAATCTACTTAAAGTTTAAAATTCCCATGTCTAAAGTTTTAATGGTTTCTCATTTCCCACAGAGTAAATTCAAAACTCATTCTTTATGTCCATTTTCAGGAAATATGTCCTAAAAAATATCCTAAACAGTCTTCTCATAGAAAACCACAACATACGTCAGGTAAAATTATGTTTTAAACATTATTTTGAATAAGGCATTGCCTTAACATGTTTCAGAAACTGCAAAAAAACAATGATGGGAAAGCAGGAATCCTAGGGGATATGACTTACTGAGAATAGTTTTTGCCCTTAGCTTATATGCTGAATATTGATGTCATTAAGTATTGGATTCATGATTGTGCACATACCTAATATTGGAAACCTGAAAGGAAACTTCCCCGCAAAAAAGAAGAGCTTTTGCCCTTGGCTTATATGCTGAATATTGATGTCGTTAAGTATTGGATTCATGATTGTGCACATACCTAATACTGGAAACCTGAAACTTCCCCGCAAAAAAAAAAAAAAAGAAAAGAAAACAGTTATACATACAAGAAAAGGGTGAACCAGCAATAAACTTGATGTTCACAGCAATACATCTTGCCTCTGTTGTCTTTGGACTTGGTGGAGTAAATATTCCCCAGACTCTCTAATAATAAATTGGTACTTATTTGACTTTTTAGCATTAACACACATTATCGATATGGTCCAAAAAACTCAAGGTACGTTTAATTTAAACAGTACCACAAAACTTGTAGAAACAAATTTTCTTCTTGATGTGATGAACATATATGGAGAGAGAGCAATTAATCACACAATTGGAAAACCACATATTATTTTCAAGCTTATGAGAAACATTTATAAAAATAAATGTGTTAGGTCATAAAGCCAGCCATAAGAGTTCCAAATGGTTATTTAATTATGTCAGGGCATATTCTCTGACAATAATTCAATGCAGTCAGAAATCAATAATAAAAATATAATAAAATATTTATTCTTTTGGAAACTAAAAATTTAACTCGTGGATCAAAGAAAAAATAAAATGCAATATATGGAATTATATAGAAAGGAAAGCTAAAATATCCTACATATTAAACATTAGAATGCTAGGTAGAGGGAAAGAAATAGCTAACAATCCAATTTATAATATAGAGAAAAAAATAAGAGAACCCTATGTACCTTAAAAATGTAGATGGAGGAAAACACAGAGATGAGTGGTAACTAATAAAGTGGAAAATCAATATATAAAGACCAACAACAAAGGCAACCTTAGTCCTCTGAAAATGCTTTAAAAAGTAGACCAACTTATTAAAGGAATGAACAAAACAATAGGAAAGTACAACTTTTAAAAATAACTCGACAACATAAAATTGAACAATCCTACAATTATTTAAGATAAGAATCAGTAGTTAAAAATCTTAGATGTAAGCACCAAGTCCCAGCATCTCTCAATATGGCAGGAAAAAAAATTACAATATTTCCTTCACTATCTTTTAGAAAATATAACAAAAGAAAACATTCACAATATATTTTATGAAGTTAGTTTAATATTGATACAAATTATATCTCCTTCACTGTGTATTGTGTGTTACTCCCTTAATGTTGCCCTTTGATGACTACAAGTACAATCCATCATTCTTTTCTCTTACGATTATTTTCTGATGAGGAAATATTTGCTCAATCATTTTAATGAACTTATCCTTTTTTTCCTGAAAACTTCATTTTTGTTTTACCTTTCACATTTTGATATATGATCTAATTGCTTTGATTGTGTATAGTAGGTTCAAGATTTATTTTTTAAATATGTATTCAATTATAGTAACACCTATTTTTCACTGAATTACAATACCAATTTCATTGTATATCAAGCGATCATATATATTAAGTCTATTTCTGGTTTATCTATTTTTCTTATTGGTCAACTTGACTAAATTTTTACCACACAATATTGCTTTAATGAATGTAGCATTCTAATAAGTCTTGATATCCGGTAGCAGAGGTCTTTGGATTATGTTCTTGTTTTATAATGAAATAAGACACTTGGAGAAAAGCAGCATAGTAATGGACTAACCATGAGAGAGATTAAAACTTATAGCTAACATCATACCTAACGGTAAATACTGATGTTTTCCTGTTATGATCAGGGACAAGACAAGGATGTCCACTTTCATCACTAATTCAACATTATTGGGTCTAGAAATTATGCACACACACAAAAAAAAGAAATAAAAGTCATCCAGTTTGGAAAGGAAGCAGCAGAATGATTTTTATTCATAGATGGCATGATCTTATACAGAGAAAACCCTAAGGGATTTACTAAAAATACTCTTAGAACTAACAAGTGAGGTTAGCAAAGTTACAGGATACAAAATCAATATACAAGAAAAAATCAATATACAAATATATGTGATTTGATATACAAACATATTTAGCAATACATTTAATGAAATAAGTGCAAAGCTTATACTCTGAATTGCTGATTCTAAAATTCATATGGAATTGCAAGGGTCCCAGAATAACCAAAACAATCATGAAAATGAATAGCAAAGTTGGAGGACTCACACATCTCATTTCAAATTTTACCACAAAACAACACTAAACAAGATAGCATGCTACTGGAATAAAGATAGACATATAGATGAGTGGAAGAGAAACGAGATCACAAAATAGACTAATGTATCTCTGATCAACTGATTTTTGACAAGAGAGTCAAGACCATTCAATGGAGAAAAAAATAGTATGTAACAAATAGTGCTGGGAAAACTGGATAGCCACATGCAAAAAAAGAAAATAACAAAAAAAACAAAAAAAAATCTGAACTTTCACCCATGCTTCACACCGTATATAAGCATTAACTAGAAACGGACCAAAGACCTTAATGAAAGAATCAAAACTACAAACAAACAAACAAACAAACAAACATAGGGCTAAATCTGAATGGCCTCGAGTTTGGTAATGGGTTCTTATACATGACATCAAAAACACAAGCAACAAAAGAAAAAAAAAAAAGAACAGATAAATTTATCTTCCTCAAAACTAAAAACTTCTACGTTTATAAAGGAGACTATCATAAAATGAAAAGACAACCCACAAAATGTAAGAAAATATTTACAAATCACATATCTGACAAGAGACTATTATCTACAATATGTGTAGAACTCTTACAACTCAATAATAAAAAGACAATTTATGCTATCTAAAAATGGGCAAAAGATCTGAGCAGACATATCTCTAAAGAAGATATACAAATTGCTTTTAAGAAATTTGTCATGAAAAGATGCATGACATTATTAGTTATCAGGGAATGCAAATCAAAACCACAACAATATACCATATCACACACACTAGTCTGGCTATAATTAAAATATATAATTACAAGTGTTAGGAAAGTTGTGGAGAAATCAGAATCCTAATTCAAATTTCCCTATTTTTGGTCAGTTTTATTCCTCTGTTACTCTTTCCTTTCACACTCAGTCCTCAAGGCTTCCCATTTTTTCCTTAAACCTTTTCCATATCTGAACTTCCTTTTAAGCCATCTTCCTAGACCAGATCTTTATTATATTATCTGACCGTTTCTTCTATGTTACATCATCAGTACCTTGAAAATAGGGACTGCACCTTTCTGGTTCACTTCTGTATTCCCTTTGCTCAGCACAATGCCTGAATGTAGTAAGGAGGTTTTTAATATATTTCATAAACGGATAAATGAATGAATAATGAGATTTTTATGATTCAATTTCCCTTTCTCTCCAATAAATGCCTAATTCACAATCAGACTAATCAATTGCTTGTTTATGATTTTGTTCAATAAATATGCATTGAGTTACCATTTTTCTCTGAATAAATTACTTCTTCCATTAGATTGAAAACTCATTGGATTCTGTAAATTATCTAGGAAATTAATCCCTTCAGACTTAAAACATTTTGTTTTCAATTCCTGCTGATAGTGGATCAGAGATCTGCAGACTATTCAAATGATCAGAAACAGTAAAATTCCCATCTACAAAGAATATGGAAGTTGGCAAAAAGATATAATCATTTGGATTAGTGGTTAATATTGATCAGACACTGGCCTTCTGGAAAATTACAATTATTGTTTGCATGATTCTGATTCCTTCTCCATGTTGCTTTCAAACTTGTCTGCATAAAAGCTTTCCTCTTTTCCTCTCTATGCATTCCATCATTGTTGAGACCAGCATGTGAGAAAAGTTTCAGAGTTGAAGATGTAACATTAAAGCAATAAATTGTAATGGCTAAGAGCATGAACTCTGGAACCAGACCACATGAGCCTGAATTCTTGCTGTCCAACCTTGTTGATTTACTTAACCATCATTTATCTTAATTTCCTGATCTTTAAAATGGGGGGTTAATAGTATGTACTTCATGGGTTTGATATGAGGGTGGTTAAATTAGTGCTTGTCACATGGTGAGTACTAGGTAAATATTATCTATTATTCAAAAAAGGAAAACTCATACTTTATTGTCACTGGCTGTTTTTTATTTCAACTGTAGTTTATTCTTTACATGCAGAATGAGACATAAATAATAAATTAACCAAATTTGGCAAAATCAAGAAAAGACTGCCCTCTTTTTAGATACATTTCAACAAAAGCCTTTCTTAGGCTTTATCACCTAAATGTGTTTAGTTTAGGAATAACTAAACTATAAATAATTCTCTATTTCTAGAGTTTCCATTTCTCTCTTAATTTATTTACACTAAAGAAAACTAGTATGCAATATAGGTAATCTTTAATCAAGGCATGAGTTTAATGTAAGTATATAATATTAATATATAATTTGCACTGTGCCTACTGCCAAACATCTTGGCTTTCTGGGTTTCATTAAGTGAATTCACCAATTACTTATATTTTTCATTATAATGTAGCATCAGATCATGAGACTTGGGCTTCAATGCTTGATCGTTTGTCTTGTGTTACTTTGACTCACAGTTAGAGGCTACATGCTGGTGATAGGGCAGATAACCCTTGAGTTTTGTGTCACCGCATTTGGTCTATCATCCACTGACCAACAATGCTAATCATAATTTATTATTCATATACAAAAGAAAAAAAGAGCATGCTGAAACACCATGACTAAAATATCTCATGCTCTTGATGTCAAAAATCTATATGAAGGTAGTCTACAAACAGAAAAATCTCAATAGCTAGCATCTCTGGTTGCTTATATACCGTTCTACCGGAAATAAGTTCCAGTGAGAAAATGCAAGCACCTTGCTTTCTCTATGCATTATTCATTATAAATCAACAAACATATGCCCTGGTCTCATAAATGTAGGTTCTGGGGTCCTAGTGGACTTAATGGACTAAAATTTAGATATTCACTTTTTTCAATATTTGATGAAATTCAAGATGACTAGGCTTTAGGCAGTGACCTTTTCTGTGAAATGTGTATACCATGTAATGCCATGTTATTAACATTTTTGTTCCCATGAAAGTCAGCTTCTCCCATGTTACTTGAAACAAAAATAAAATTAGAAATAATTTTTGTATAGAGATTGAGAACATCTTTTTTATGGGACTCTTTCAGTGCCATTCTATTCATAGATGCAGAGGATTGAATTCAAATATACTTCCCAAACATTGAGAATAAAATTCTATTAAATATGAAATATGTTTTTGAAATAGTAAGTCCTAATTATGTCACTACCATATTGTTCACATAAGATTTTTATTCATAAATCATGTACAGAATCCAATAAATACATTTTAATAATAAAATGGCTAGTGTTACACTGTTAAGGAAATATTTTTTACAGAATTTCAATGAACAGACTTAACTATCAAATTTGCTTTTGTAGATGAGAAGTCAAAAGAGGCTCAATGGAGTTTCTAAAGTGAATATAAATTCCTGTATTGTAGTGTCAAATAAAATCTTTGTTAGTTTACTCTTGTACACTGTAAGTAAAAGATTTTAGTGGAATCAAGGACTGATTACATAATGCCAATTTTGCCTTGCCGGAGGAAGGGTGAAGCTGTCCTTTCAGCAGAATAATTTGATTCCCTTTTTCTGAAATTGGAAGAAGTATTCAAATTGTACATATAATATGGAACATATTCTTGCAATCATCCTAAAACACTAATAATGTGCATCATCCAAAAATTGAAAACGATAACTTGTCCTAATAAATCACCTCACATATTGACTCCCCAGTAAAAGGCTGTAAACAGTTAATATTACAAGGTCATGTTTTTAGTTTACAGAAGGGAAAAAACATAAAAATATTCAGGGAGAACCAGGTGTAGATTTTCCTAATGCTCTTACAAAATTTAACAAATTCTATTAAACAAGATAAATAGGGAAATGTTATTTATATATTTCTATCAGGCAGAAAAATATTTATTGAAAGCAAACATGTTGCAATAAACTTCCATGATTTTATATGTATTCATTTAAAAATAACAGTGAGTTACTTTATATACCCTAGAAAAGCCAATCATTTGGACTGCTTTGTATCATTTCTATATCTGTGGACAGATTTTAGAAATAATAGTAAAATAATAAAAATAGCTAATGTAAGTTAGGTGTTTACTACTTGCTATGCTCTGTGCTAGGTACTCTACATTCATAATTCCTAATGAGAAAGGTATTTTCTCCATTTTATATATAAAGAAACAGAAGGAAAGAACAGAAGTTAGCATGTCGAAGAGATATAATTTGAACCCAGGCAATTCTAGGACTGAATTATTTTATTAACTCAAACATGTATGCCAGAAACTTATATTTAGTGTCACAGCTCTGCCTCTATGATGTCCCAGGGACATACAAGGATGAGGAGAAATTTCTTGCAGAATATTCTGGAGGAAGTCAGGAAAATACTGAAAAGGAATGTTAAGGTCTTCCTACTACCCTCCTAAAAAAACACCCAGAAGATTTTATTAGTTCACATAATAAGGACAGTTTTGAAGGGCCTGCATCCAACCTTATTATTCAGCAAAGAAAAAAGCTGCTTCATTAAGCAATCATAAGTGTTTCTTGGTTGTCGCCTCTAATCTTTCCCACTACCCATGCACCAGTCCAAACTTCATGTCTTGTTTGGATTATTATGTTTCTTTTTTTCCTCTTTTATTCCTTCACATATCTCCCTCTAACCTCTCCCCACACCAATCCAAGCCTGTCCTAGTTGCAATTTCTAAGTTGTAAAGCATGACTCTCTGACTTAAATTTTTTTTTTTACTGCTTAACCATAGCTGAAAACTGTCCAGCTGGCCTAATATCACTCCTACACCATTTTGTTTAGCTAAGAAAATATTTGAATCTCTTATGGCTAGGTATGTATTTTCCATTTCCACAAACCTTACTGCTCCCTGATATCTTTTGCTATTTAGATTCATACATGTATATTACTTGCTGGTCTCACACAAGTAATTGAGTTTGTAGCTTTAATTAATAAAATTGATTAGCTAAGTAGTTTCGGTTCAGGAGGTGGTATGGTCTCTGAAGTCATACTGCCTGGGTGTAAATACTGACTTTAGCATTTATCATGTGTCCCTGATAAGTTTGATTGTGGCAATAGGTAGCTAATACAGTGACCTTGGGCATAACAGAACATTTCTGTTTCTCAATCAGAGAAGTGGGAATAATAACATCACTTACCACACTGTTAAAGTGCCATGAGATGTAGCCAAAGGGCTTGACAGAGTCTTTGGCCCATAATGAGTGTTCATTAGATGATAATTATTAACTTTTATGACTACCCAACTTCACTGTAGTCAAACTGATCTCTATCTCCTCATCAATTCAAACAGCTTGTGCTCTAGCAACACCTGACTGTTCCTCACACACAATATTTTTCTCCCTATGCTCCTTCTATTGTCTCCTGGAATTGCCTTTCTTCTTTTTCTGCCCATCTTGTTCCTCATCCTCTAATGCCCACCTCAAATGTCATCACTTCCCTATAGCTTTACCTGACCCTTGCAGAGAGAATAATTTACTCTGCTTTCTCATAATACTTTTTCCATACCTCTATTATAGCACTCATCACATTGCAATACAGTTATTTATACCAACAGCTAACATTTATTGAATACTATGTTCCAAGAATTGTAACAAGCACTTTACATGAATTATTTCAATTCATGCTTTAACATAATCCTAAATAGCATTATTACTCTCATTTTTCAGATTCATACATTTAACTCCATCATGTTTTATTGTATGTATCAGAAATAAATTAAGGAACTTCCCCAGTGCTCCCTTTTTTGTAAATGCATGAAATAGGACTTTACTCAGAATTATATATCAGAGCACAGATCCTAATCACTATGACATATAAATGGTATCACCTTCCTCTCCAAAACCACAGAGAAAAAAAACACGTCTTTTCCACCATGTCTAAATATCAGCAGTTAGAAGAGTTTTTGCTCCAGAATAGGCACTCAAATATGTGGAGTCACTTGAGGAATTTTTTCTTGAAAATTGCTAATGAAATACTTAGCACACTGAGGATCTTTAACATCCTTGGCATAACATGCTGGAAGACCACTGTGAGGGGGGGAGTAGCTGTCTACTATCAGAGAGACCTACGGTGTTAGCTGAGTAATCACTGGCTCCAATAGAAATACCTTGAGCACTAAAAGCTGATGTCAAGGGAATAATCATGAGGATAAACTATGGCAAATAGCAAGACAGAAGAAATATAAACTGTCTCAGGTAGAAAAAAGTTTATAAATGTGGTCAACCTCTTTATGATTAGCTACTGCTGCAAAACAAGGCTTCACAAATGTTTTCTTTCTCATTTGTCTACAATTCACAAGGGTTGTTTGGCTGACCGATGTTGAGCTCTGATGATCTTGGCTGGGCTAACTCATGCAGCTGTGGTCAGCTGTTGAGTTGCCTGGGGAATGTCTTGCGGTGTCTTGGCTAAGACAAGTTGCCTTTCTTCCATGTGTTCATTCATATACAGCAGCCTATCTTGGGCTTGTTCTCATGGCAAAAAGAACAGTCCAAGACTGTGAGAATAAGTGTATAAGGTCTCCTAAGACTTAGGCTTTGAATTGATATAGTGACTTCCAACACATTCTCTTGGACAAAGCAAGTCACAAGGCCAACCCAAATGCAAGAGTAAGGAAATAGACTCCACCTCCTGATGGCAAGTTGTGTAAACTAAATTACAAAGAGCATGGTTACAGAGAGGCCATTAATTACCACCAATGGCAATCAATCTACCAAAACTCTATAACAGAAACGCATAGAAAGATGTTTTTGATCCAGAGTACTATCATTTATGAGTGGTATGAACTATATTTTGCTTGTTCAGGGTCTATTTAATTAGCCATGGGTAGATAGGGCATGCTTTTTTGCACGTATGAACTATGATCAAAATATACAGAAACTATTGTAAATATAAAACAATTTCTCTTCATAGAAATTTTATGTAGTTTCTTGGATAAGGCCTATGGGTAATTTAATAAACATCATAAACTGTGTGCTAGGACTACAAAGGTACAAAGATGATTTATGGCATCTGCCCTCAAAGAACTGACCAAATGGTTGTAGCAATGGTATATATAAAACTAACTTTGATTTAATATCATGTGTGGCATATGATTAGAAAGATACAAAGATGCTATTGGAAATAGAAGAAAATATTTTTGTTATGATTTTTAAGATGATATCATGGAAGTCACATTGTACCTGGGGTACAATGAAAGCCTAGATTTTTGAGAAATGGATATTTTAGCAGAGAGAATGGCAACTGTAAACATACTGAGGCTACAAAGTGCAGGACATATTCAGGAAATGGAAAATTGTCCAAATGAGCAAAAGACAGGTAATGGAAGTAGAAAGAGCTTAGCTGGAAATGTAATTTGGGACTCAGTTTACCCTAAGTTATTTTGGATACATTTCATATCCCTTATGCAATCACTTCCTCAAGTATTTTATATTCAATTTTGTAACAAAAAAAATTAAAGGAAGAAGCAATTACTCATTTGCTAGTGGACAGCCTGCTCATTAGCAAATCATGCATAATGAATGAATAGTAGTTATGTGCCAAATTTCAAAGTAACTATAAAACCTTGCCTAACGTTTTCCTCAAAGTTTTGGGTAATAATGTTTGAACCAAATAGAGATACGACTGCTCAGCACTTTAATAAGAACATGTAAGTGCTCTTATTTCACGAAGAGATTGTAAGGAAATATGGGTAATACAATTATCAAAATCCCCCGTTCAACATTGCCTTACTGCTGCAAAGTGATTAGCAGTGGATGTCAGGGACAAGGACTTCTTTGCTGATGGAAAGATTAAATGATTTGCCTGTTTTCACTAGCAAAGGTGATAATTGCATGGAGAAGAGTGACAGAAGCATTAGCATATGTCTATGGAACTCCGGAAGAAAAACACGAAAGGTGGGATGCTATCACAGACACCGGACTGCTCTTCATTACTGCCTCCCTCAGACTTCTGAAATTAATTCCTTTTATCAATTATAATGAAATTTAACAAAAAATAAAAGTTGCCTGGGAATGTCACCAACTCATTCCAGTGTTGTTTTACCAAGAGGCATTGAAATAAGCCACTAGAGTACCATTGAATTCAGCCAATACCTAATATATTTATTTCAAAGGTCTTCAAATTTATTTTATATTGTATTTATATTTTATGAGATAGGTTCAAACACACCTCAACAAATATAAACACTAATTTTTTTTTTTTAAGATTTATTTTATTACATATCTCCCCTTCCCCCCGCTGCTGCGACGCGCCGAGAGTGGTCACTGCGCAGGCGCGGCTTTCCCCGCTTGTAGGCTGTCTCTGCGTCCGTTCACGGCCGGCTTTCAGTTCGCGGGTGGCTGGCTGCGCTCCATCTGTGGGCGACCTGCCCTGCCCGTGGCGGCTCTTGCCATGTCAGTGGCAGCTTCTTGCCCTGCCCACGGCAGCTCTGGCCCGCCCATGGCAGCTTGCCATTCTCAAGGCAGTCTGCCCGCTAGGAGAGGTCCCCGGGAAACGAACCCAGGGCCTCCCATGTGGTATGCCTGTGCCCTATCCACTGGGCTATCGAGCCGGCCCCAACACTACTTTGTGTTATATTGTTAAATGTATATTACACTTTCATTTTTTAGGTTGACTATTCATAACTTGAACTTAAACTCTGTTCTTCATTTAAACAGACTATTTCATTTAAACAAACTGGCTATTCTTATGTAACTATTCAAAATGAAAATATTAACTTCTGCTTTATACAAATATTTTTCAATTATACTTACAGAAAAGGAATCAAAGAGGCTCTCTTTTACCTTTTTACATATTAAGGCACAACTGCAACATTTTTAAACATTCACTAGAATCCAGCTGACATTATTTTGAGGTCCATAAACTTTTTCTGATTGTTCCATTGTTAATGAGCTTCATCTGAATGACAATCAGAAATTCTGGATGATATCAGAAAATTTTTTTTTTATCATTATAGCTTATCTTGCCTTTCAGGAACCATTGCTTAAGTATATTCCACACTGTTTCACACATCAGAGTTTTGTGATTGTATTTTTCTAGGCTTTCAATATCATCAGGAATGTGTATGTTTACATAAGTATAAATTGTTTGAGGTTCTGTCATTGTGGATTTGAATACATTCAATTACTGATTTCAGTAGAATACGTGTTGTTAAATAAAAATTAGTATATTTTATTTCGGCTTTATCATCCCTATATACCACAACGATATTCAGGCATTTCTCTTTTGTTAAATACATGTATCAATTTATATAACCATGCCATAAATTAAGTGCAAGTGAAATATGTATTCTACATCCCCACAATATTTAACTAGAGTTTGAGAACCAAAATAGTGAAATAATTTTCTCTATTCCTAATTATGTAAGGATTCAAACTATAAGTCTCTTTCTGGTGCTACCATTAAAATTTTATTTATGCACTCAAGTCCCTTGCTGTTGTTCAAAATAGGTTCTGCCTGGAAAATATAATTGTTCTCAACTTTGGTAACAGTGTTTTTCAAATAGCACTGACAATTTGTCTGCGTGTCTATTATGAATGTGTTAATCTCACATGATCAACATGGCCCTGAACCTTACAAAGGCAAAATAGCCTAGTATATAAAAGCAGAGACCTTATAACCAGTCTATCTTGGTTTGGCTTCTAGCTCTGCCACTTGCTAATATAATGACCTTGGACAAGTTACTTAATCTCTCTGTTCCTCAATGTATTTATGTGTAAAAAAATTAAGTCTAGAAAACAGTGTCTTGAGAGGCTCTTCAACCAAGCAATGTGAGAGCAACTCTTGTTCAAACCCTCAAAGGGATCCATCTTATCTGAGGCTTACAAGTGGTGAGAATATGGCTTAGTGTATATTTTACTCATGACTAATACATTTGATTTTCCACCATGCAATAAGAAATACAATAGCGAAATAAACTTTCAGCTATCGTGTCTTTTCACATTTCCAAAATCGACTGTCATTTTTAATGTACTTCTTTGTTCAGCCTCTGCTCCTCATTTCCATAGCAGTATTTAAAAGTTTCTCTAATCTTCTCAAATCACTAAATCATCTTCTTTTCATCCATCCTACCTCATGTGAACATGAAAAGGTAGCCAATGATAATCCCCTTGATTTCCTGACACCAAACTCTTCCTCTTTCCTTCCTCTTATACTAGATCCTATCACATTCAGCCTTCTTGTTTAAACCTTATTTCATTATTTATCATTACCTCTCTTTCCTGGAATTAGGCACTGCCATCTAGACTGAGTTCTATTCATTAGCATGTAAATCTATTACTATTTCTCCCACATTAAATATTAATCAATACCACTAAAAAATCAGCACACACACACACAAAAACAATAATAGATACCACTATCCTTGTATCAATTAGCTTTTGCTGTATAATCAACTACCCCCAAACTACCTAATTAGTGTCCTAAAGAAGAAACAATATTATTTTCACAGTTCTACAGATTGGCTGGGTTGTTCAGGCTTATCTGTGGCTGGATGGTCTTGGGATCTACACTTAATTTTCTGGAAGTTTTCCGGGTGAGTGGTCTCATGGCTGGATGATTCATTCAGTTGGATGTCATGTCTGTTCTCTCATCTTCCAGAAGGCTTGCCTGAACTTCCTCATTTGGTGATCTTAGGGTTCCGTAGAGAAGTCACAGAGGGCAGACCCAACGTGCAGGTACTTTTCCAATGGATTGCTTCCTGTTTGCTAATGTTCCATTGGCCAAAGCCAGTAATATATCAA
>PVKH010013256.1:0-16929 GCA_004027955.1 Chaetophractus vellerosus | reverse complement strand
CATATAAATGATCATAAAATGTTTTCATTTAAATTTTGTTTCCTTGAGCTTATGATGACTCACAGTGCCTAGCACAAATAGGGCTTCATAAATGCATATTGCGTGAATGAAGGAGTTTGTTTTGCATCAAAAATATCTGCAGAAGAAGACTTGGGGAATTTTTTCCCTTTGCTCCTGGCAGCACATTTTCCCGTTAAATGTTTCTTATCTCTCAGAATTATATTGCAATCATAATGGAAAAGAATAATAATAAAAAAAAGTTTTTCTTGACTGATCTGAGACTTGGAATTTTACAAGTAAAGAATTACAAAGTTTTTCTTACCAAGTTCAAATGTAGTGCATGGATTTTCATATTTCATTCATAGATCCATCATAGTGAAACCACTCTTGTCAAAAATCAAAGGCTGGGGATTGTGGGAAGATGGCATCAGATTAGGCAGACAAGGCTCACATTTTTCACAAAAGCAATGGAGAAAGAGCCAAAAGCTATCCGAGGGACCTGCTTTGGGGATCAGCAGACTAGGACAGTGCTTCACAACTCCAGGAGGGTGAGGGACAGAGAGCTTTGTAAGTTGAGAGGTTTCAACCCTTACTGAAGTAGAAATGAGAGAGGAAGAGTCTGAAACAACAAACAGTGAGTTACTAAACCTCCTTGCCTCTGGGAAGGGCTCCCCTCCCCCACCCCTGAGATATTAAGCATGGGTAGAGCCCTGGCTCATTGCAGCTGACTGAGAGGGGAGCAGATGTCTTCCTCTCTCAGCTGTTACAAGGGAAAAGGGATGGGGGAGTTGGGGGGCTTTTCTTCAGTGAATTTGGCCAGTGGAGCCCTCTTTGAATCTTGGCTATGGCCAGACCAAAACAAAGGAAAACAGAGAGAGATACACCTCCATGGAAGTGTGCACCAATGATCACCATCTGCTGGCCGGACTGGAATTTGCATGGACAAAAACTGCTTTTAGGGCTCTCTTTACCCCACCCCTGGGAGAAAAACTGCACCCCATTAGTGAGTCCCTTGCATGATTTTGACAGCTTAAGCTGGGCAATTTTAAAGACTTAGGATAAGTTGAACCAAATATCAAAGAAGAGCTGTGAGAACAATAATAACAATACGCAAGAGAGAGAAATTGGCTATCAGAGTAAATTCTCCAACATTTTCAGATGCCTAGACATCAGCAAAAAATTACAAACCATACTAGGAAACAGAAAGAGATGGCTCAGCCAAAGGAACTAACCAAATATCCTGAAGAAATACAGGATTTAAGACAATTAATGAGTAATAATCACACAGCTCTCCTAAATCAATTTAAAGAATTAAAAAGAAAATATTACTAAAGAGATGAAAGATATTTAGAAGACATTGGGTGAGCAGAAAGAACAATTGTCTGCAAAGAAAGTAACAGATCTTATGGAATGAAAGACACAATGGATGAGATTAAAAATACATTAGAGACACATAAGAGCAGATTTGAATTGCTCAAAGTCAGAATTAATGATTTCAAAGACAGAATATCTGAACCAGAAATGGGAAGAACAGATAGAGAAGAGAATGGAAAAAATGGAACAGAGTCTCAAGGAATTGAATCACAGTGTGAAATGCAAAAACATACGCATTAGTGGTGTCCCAGAAGGAGAAGAATGTGGAAAAGGGGCAGAAAAATATTTGAGGAAATAATGACTGAAAACTTCTTTACCCTTATGAAAGACATAAATATCAATATCAAAGAAGTACAGTGCACCCCAAACAGAATAAACCCAGATAGACCTACCCTGAGACACCTACTATTGAGAATGACAAATATCAGAGATAGAGAAGATTTTGAAAGTAGCAAGAGAAAAGCAAAGCATCACATACAAGGGAAACTTGATAAGATTAAGTGCTGACCTCTTATCAGAAACCATGGATGAGAGAAGAAAGTGTTATGATGTATTTAAGGCACTGAAAGAGGAAAACTGCGAGCCAAGATTTCTGTATCTGGCAAAGCTGTCCTTGAGAAATGAAGGGGAGTTCACAGTCTTCACAAACAAAAACTCATAGAATATGTTACCACAAGACCAGAATTAAAGAAATACTAAAGAGAGCACTGCCGACTGAAAGGAAAAAACCAAGGGTGACAGACTTGGAGAAGAGTGTATAAATGAAGATAACTACAAAGCATGAATTAAAGGGTAAAAAGATAGACAATAGTACAATATGACAACAGAAAGCCAAAGGTCAAAATGGATGAAGTAAGTAATGCCTTTACAATAATAACATTGAACATTAATGGCTTGAACTCCCCACTCAAAAGACATAGACTGATAGAATGGATGAATAAATATGAGCTGTCTATATGTTGTCTACAAGAGACTCACCTCAGATGTAAGGACACAGCCAGGTTAAAAGTGAAAGGTTGGAAAAAGGTATTCCAGGCAAATAGTAGCCAAAAAAAGAGCTGGGGTAGCAATACTAATATAGCAAAGTAGATTTTAAATGCAAAACTGTTATAAGTGATGAAGAAGGTCATTATATATTAATAAAAGGACAATTCAAAAAGAAGAAATAACTCTACTAATTATTTATGCACCTAATCTCATTACCCCCAAGATACATGAGGCATACACTGGCAAAGTTGAAGGTAGAAATAGATGTCTCTACAATAATAGTTGGAAACTTCAAAAATCAAGGGCTAATAATCTAATTGTTAAACACAGAAGAAGCTGTGATATGCTGATATTCTGAGGTTTTGAACATTTGAAATGGTCTTTATTCGATATTTTGTGACATCTGGGCTGCTCAGCAGGCTAATCTAAAATTTTGTCTTAAAAGAACTAGAAATTGTTTTTAATTTGTATAAATTTTGAACTATAGAAAGTTGCAAATATGGTACAGATTGTTCCCATATACACCTTGGTCGGCTTCCTCTAATGTTACCAGTCTCCGTAAACATAGATCAAAACCTGGAAATTAACATCAGTGCATTACTTCAATTGAATTCTGAATTGCAGGTCCTATTCCATCAGTTTTTCCACTAATGTGCTAGGATAGTTTTTAAATGTGGAGTAACTTATAGTTAGAGCTATGTAAAGTCAGTAAGTTTTAATAGTAATGACAGAAAGTTGTGCTTTCTAATATTAGTTGTTTTATCATAGGGTCTTTGAAAAGCCCCTTTTTAATACCTGATGCCCTGAGAATGGTCTTCCTTTTTTCTTTTTGGAAGTACACATTTGGATATTAGCATGAGAAAAAGAATATATATTATTATTAAAATATAATTAAATGTTACTAATGTTAATATTTCATATGTATCCCCATTTAAATGATCTTTTTGAGGGCATGGCAAATTCTTAAAGTGTGTAGAATAAAGTTAAATATTCTAGTTTGGTTTTTAGGCCTGTAATAATATGAAAGTTATGTACTTATTAGTCACATCAATCATCGTGACCACTGTTCTTGTAATGAGGATAAGTGAGTGGTCAGTGTAAATGTTCCAGATTAAAACAGGACTGAACTTCTAGCATAGCAGACCCTGATAAATGAAAAATTTGGATCATTCTTTATTCCTTAACATGTTTAACAAGCCTTTATGTGGAGAGACTAGTACTATGGAAATATTTTTACTACTTTGATATTAAGGAGAGAAGTTACTAAAGGCATTGTTATTTTATAGCTTTCTTCTTTTCTTATTGGTGTACCAATAATTTATTCCCATATTATATTACTGGCTGCCCTTTCAGCCACGTGAGGGAAGGGAAAGCTGTATTTGGGAAGGTATGGAACCAGGACCTGGAGAGGAAAACCCAGAAACCACTCACTTATGTACAGCAGTGGTGTATTATGGGGCTATCCCTAGCTACAGGGGTGTCAGGGAAAGCAAGTGTTTTATTAAATAAGTATATTGTTGCCCTGAACAAAATTAAGAATCTGTTAGTAAGGAAAACAGGCAGGGGATGATGTTTGGTAAGAGACCAGACTGTTTGTCAGAAGTACTTAACACGGTTCTTGGCACATAATAAGCCATGTCTAGGAGCTATTCTAGTATGTTATTATTGCTGCTTATTGCATTTGAGTTCTTTTAGATCGTTAAGATTTGTCCCAGGTCGATTCAAGTGAAACAGTACTTAGTAGAATTTTCAAATACCGTAAATGGTCCAAATGCTGCACCCTTTCTTAGCATTTTTGAATTTGTAATATGGGGTTAATTGCCTAAGCTATTAAGAGATTGTAATGAGGGCCAAATAAAATTTTTCTAATTCATTTAAACCTTTTCATCTCCACTGTCTTTATTTAAGAGTTACATTTATAAAATATGCATCTTACAGTATATTCCAAACCTACATCACATGATTTTATAGTAGTATAGCTTTACTTATCCATACCACAAAATATTGTCATGCACTAATTAGATGTTTGTGTCCATGATAGGCCTAATAATATCTGGAGGCTTATCAAATTTGTGCATCATAATCTAACATTTTAATATTAGGTAAAAGAACACAGCCTCCTGGGGAAAAGTGTAAGAAAATTAGGCAGGAGAAGCGGATGTGGCTTAAGTGATTGGGCTTCAGTCTACCATATGGGAGGACCTAGTTTGATCCCAGGGGCCTCCTGGTAAAGATGAGTCAGGCCTGCGCGGTGAGCCATGCAGCAAGATGATGGCACAACAGAAAGAGAGACACAGGGTAGAGTCAAGGCGAGATGTGACAGAATCCAGGAACTGAGGTGGCGCAAGCAATAGGGTACCTCTCTCCCATATCAGAGGACCCCAAGATCGAATCCGGTGAAAATTAGAGGAGAAAAACAAGAAGAGAAGATGAAAAGAAAACAGACACCGAAGATCACATAGGGAATGGATATAGCAAAAACAGCGGGGGGTGGGGGTGTGTGGAATAAATGAAGTGCTAAAAAAAAAAAAAATTAGGCAGGATGGCTTGGGCCTAGACAATTAAACGGAGGCAAAAACCCTATTGTTTGGAATGGACCAAACATGAGGATTAGTAGAAAGAAGGCTTGACCCAGGTAGGGCAAATAACCAGTTTGTGGCAATAGAATGACATGAGCATGTCCCCAGTGGGTAGACTTAAGCTGTTGTTATATTTCCTGTATTCACTGGCAGTTGGATGGAGAAGAAAGTGAAGATGGAAGACATCTATATCTCTCTGTGAGAGAGTCTGATGAATAAAAAAGCCAACAACTGACTAGTGATTCACTCAAGCAAACAATTTATGGAGGCTGTTGGGAAACAAACATGATTATAGTGTTGGGCCTTTATTCTTCTTTCTTTGGGGATAGTTCTAACTCTCTATCCTTCCCTCATCATCTTGCTGTATCAGACTTATTTTTTAGTGCCCAGAGATTGCCACCCCCAACTCTGAGTAAGGTTGTCCTTTGCACTTGCTTTATTTGCCATAAACAAATGAGGCATGCAGGGATAGTATGTGCTCTTCATTTTATCCTCTGGTTCTGGCCCACCAGCTGGCACATGGTAAATGCTAAATTTAAATTAATGAAAGGTATTCATGTCCTCAGAGATATACACTGTACTTTGCAATACCAGGTTAGAAGTGTATTTGATCTTATAACTGAAGAGATCATTATGACTCCATATCTATTACAAGGCCAGAATGAGACCACTTGCTTGTAATAAAGAAATAAAGAAATAAAGAAATCAGTGTTTGGGGGAAACATTTCTAGACAGATACATTAGGAAAATTGTAGAGATAGGACGTTTTGGAAGTTACTACCCAACCTCCCTGAGCCTTGGCTTCCTAATCTGAAAACACCGGAGACAATGCTGGTATCCCCCTCTGAGATTATTGTGACAGTTAAAAACAACAATGTGGGTGAAGCAGAGTATGTACCCATTACCTATTTATTTATTTTTGCTTTTTTTAGTCTATTACCATAATATATACATATAAGTATGTATTAGAGAAGCTGTAGGTTTACAGAAATATCATGCATAAAATCAGCGTTCAATATACCACCCCTTTATTAATGCTTTGTATTAATGTAGTACATTTCTTATAATTCTTGAAAGAACATTTTTATAATTGTACTTTTAACTATTACCCATTGCTTACTGTAGGGTTCATTGTATTGTACAGTTCTATAGGTTTGGTTTTTTTTACATTTTTATTCTAGTAACATATATACAACCTAAAATTTTCCTCTTTAACCACATTCGCATATATAATTCAGTGCTGTTATGTTTACAATGTTGTGCTACCATCACCACTACTTATTATAAAATTTTATGATCAGTTATTTTTTAAGGCATATTATACTATATTATATATTCTTGTCTGGCTTTAAGCAAATTATCCAAGTGCTCCAAAGAGATAGAATATGGATTCTAGATCCTGTTTGTTAACTAGCTATGTCACTTTGGGAATTAAGTTTACTCAATTTTAAAACGGAGCTCACAGGGTACTTGCCATTTCTAAAATATGCTTTACTTTATATATATATATATATATAGGTGAAGTATTTAGAATGGTACTTGCCATTCTAAAATATGCTTTAAAAGTATTTAGAATGGTACTTGCCATTTCTAAAATATGCTTTGCTTTATTATATAGGTGAAGACTCTCAAATTGGTAGGTTAGAGATAGATCCTTAGCTTTCATTGGGACATTTATCAGAACTTAGCCAGAAGAAGCCATGATATTGTGCAATTGTCACCACCACCACAGCTTACCCAGTGTTCTAACCAGAGTCATTGAGATTTTCTTGCCTCTGTGTCAGCTTGAGTGTAGAGATTTACCATGCCTGAATGGTTCTCTAATGTAGCTCTATTGCAAATTATATGAATATTTTTGTAGGCTTTTAAAACATTTATTTCTTAGTTGTTACTAAACTTCACTATGAAAACGTTACCTAGTTTATTTGAATCTAATAATAAAAATGTAAATTTCCCCTAATAATAGTATTTTATTTATGATATTAAACTTGGATTTTATTTAAGTGCTTCCATATACATATTTTACCTTAGAACCATGCCATCTATCTAGGAAATCCAGTGATTGAAATGAGGTGGGCTAAATCCCTGCCAGTTCCTTTTTTCTCATCTCTTTTTTCTTTATTTTTACTTTCTTGTGCTTGTACTCTCTCTCTCTGTTTAAGGCCCTGGCTCTCCCATTTCTGCCATATACTATCTTACATGTATATATATATATTTTTTCTTTCATTCCTTGAGTTGCAAAATGTGCTAGCTATTAACACCTAGGCCATATTGCTAAAATGATGCAGTTAAGTGTTTTTTAGATGGATGGAATCATACATTTACAATCCAAATCCTTCATTTTATAGAATAAGAATCTTAACTTGTAGAAAGGTCAGAATGAAAATGGATGAACAAACAGTAATGAAGATAGCATGAAAGCCATTGGGTCTCCTGACACAGCTGAGTAGCCCCTGTGGCGGTGCTTTGCTTACGGCAGACATAAGGCAATTTAGACTGGAGTTCCTGAGCTCTGTAGAGGGATATTGGGAAGGGTATGGGGGTAGTTTCAAGCAATATATAAGAAGATATAATGGGTTAGTTCCAGTAATGCTTATCTTTATGGGAATGCTCTGGTATTATAAATCCTGTGTTTATTATAGACTGCTATAATGTTTATTACCCAGTTAACAAGAGACTAACTGGTAAGTTTAGATTATGTATTTGACATTCAACAAATCCATATTTGAGTACCTACTGTGAACCAAGAGTTCCCTTGGACACTTGGGGTCATGCATGAACAAAGATCCCTGCTTGCCCTCATGTGACATTCTTCTAGAGGAGAGAATATATACAATACACAATAAACGGAAGAAGTGAGTAAATTATATTGCCTTTTAGAAGGTGATCTGTACTGTGGAAAAAAGCAGCAGAGTAGGGCAGGAGGATTGGGAGTGCCGGAATGGTGCGATACTGTGGGAAGAATGGAAGGCAGGCTGCCACATTAAGTAGGAGGTCAGTTTGAGCAGGACTTAAAAGGAGGTTAGAATACATTCATGTTGGCACAGTTAAATTTTTTAGTTATATAGAAATAAGGAAATGAAAATAGATTATGAATAAGTACTATAGTTTAGGCATCATGACACATAACCCATTGCTATAGATATGAAGCCTGCTCTATAGGTTAATAGCAGAATTTCAAGGACATTTGTTGGGGAAAATTTATTTTACCAATAAGTAAGTAGGCAACTTTTAATGATTTAGTGTGAATGATATAAATGACCTTTGGTTAAGAATTTTAGGATCCTTCATCATGCAATATGAACAGTTTCTTTGGGAAGGAAAATTAATAGTTTACTTTATGTCTAAAGATTTATAATTTTTTAAAATTATGTTTTCTTCAGTTTTACAGTAAGTTCATTATATCTTAAAATGTATTTGGTAAAATAGTAACTGAATATATTTCTAATATTTTAATGAATATCTGTAATGCATAAATTTTGGCATCCAGTCACATAAGAATGTGTTGTGTCACGTGAATGAATGCAAGAGTATCAAGGTTCAGTATCAAGTTTAAATTTTTTTTTTGACACAGAATAATTATAGAGTGTCACAGCTGCTTGCTATTGACTCAGAGCTATATACCCACATAGTCAGCATGTCCAATCTTGGTATCATTACCCCTATGTTATTAGTAGGAATTTATTATTATGGTAAGTAATTCAGAAGTCCAGGTATGGTACTGTATAAGCCCCAGTAATAGTAGTGGACATAGATATAAAAACTTCTTAATTTGTGACAGAGAACAATGTTATAATACACTCTGTTCAAAATTCTTGTTATGGTGAAGGTGGTGGTTTGGCGGTTGTGGTTTGGAAAATTTAAACATATAAAGTGGGAATTATCTGTTGACATTTATCTTGACTAAGAAGAGAACTCTGTGATTTTAATAATCATGCTCTGGTTTTGAAACACATTGTGGATCAGGTCAATCAACAAAGTTTAAATAGGTTTCCTAAGACTGCTTTGGGTGTTGGCCACCAATATGACACTGACCTGAATATTGTGCTATATGATGTGGCAGAAAGAGTATGGACTTTTTGGAATAAGTTTTGGTACGTGTGTGTGTGTGTGTTGGAGTGGTTGTTAGGAGGAGTCAGGAATTATGAGGGTTAAAGCTAAAGAGATAAGTGTGTTTGTCAGGGTTCTTCAGGGAAACAGAACTAGGTAGTATTATGGATTTATTATAGGAATTGGCTCATGTGACTGGGGGTGTTGGGCA
Organism: Chaetophractus vellerosus; assembly: GCA_004027955.1. Lineage (NCBI taxonomy): Eukaryota > Metazoa > Chordata > Mammalia > Cingulata > Chlamyphoridae > Chaetophractus > Chaetophractus vellerosus. The sequence goes on along the minus strand of PVKH010013256.1, from coordinate 7,728 downwards.
AGTCCAAATTCCATAGCTGGGAACTCTAATAAAGGTTTTCAATGAATTCTCCAGGACAAGCTGGCTGGCAGAAGTAGAGATGGAAATTCTTCCTTCTGACTGCTGAAATCATCAGCTCTCCTTTTAAGGCCTTTGACTGATTGGATGAGACTTCTCTCAATGATGAAGGCAGTCTCCTCAGTTGGTTATGGATGTAATGAGCTATAGATGCAATCAACTTACTGGTGGTTTAAAGCCAGGAAATATCCTCACAATAATAATCAGGCCAGTGCTTGCTTGACCAAATAATTGGACATCATAATACCAAATTGACACATGAACTTAACCATCACAGCAGGCAAGAGCCTAATCCTGGGCCTTGACATTGTGGTAGCAAGTTTGCACTTTCCTGTAGTTAATGAATATAGAGTATGGATGTGAGAGTTTTAGTCCTAGAAGGGAGGTAGTTAGCTGGCTCTTGCAAGACATAATCAGGCACTATCCATGGGGAGGGTATGTGTACTAATGTAAGAGGTTCTAAAGAAGTAAAATCTCTAGTTGTTGATAAGAAAATTATAAGTGAACCAAAAGGACAAGTCTGAGCTGACTGACAGATTGCTTACTTGCAGGACAAAGAGGTTGGTGGTGGAATTTTATGGTTTTAGAAGAAATTGAAAAAATTGGTGGGAAAGATAGTGGATTCAATATAGGAGAAGTCTTATCCTTACAACCAGCTGTTCTAGAAAATGATTCGTTGAGTTCTGGACCTAAAGAGAGAATTTTGGGTGAGATAGATTTTGGCATCCTCAACTGTTGACCATAAAATTTCTAGGAGGAGACATAAAAAGGGGCCATAGAATATGGCCAAGGATGTAGCCTTGGGGAATTCTGATGTTGATTAATAGATTCCAGATAAGGGAAACAAGAAGGAATAATCAAAGAGCTTGGAGGAGAAACAGTTCAATCTTAAAATGCAAGCAAAGAGAATGTTTTTCAGAATTTCTTGTTCAAAAATAATTAGTAACTTTTTTCCAGAGCAGTGTCATTGAAGGGTGATGTTGCCAGAAGATGATTGCTGAAGGTTGGTGATTGAATGAGGGGTGAAGTAAGAACACTCAGCAACTGTAAATTATTTTCCCATTGGTTGGGAAGGGAAAAAGAAAGTTTGATAGTGTCCCAAGGAGAATTATGGACAGTAGTGAAGACTGGATTTTGTTTGGCACCTTGCTCACTTGCTTTTTCTGAGGTGGAGGTTTAAAAGTGCTTGTGAGTTGCAAGAAGTCAGTGCCTTGCATTCTTGTGGAACATTTGTTCCATTTGATGATAACACTTTTTAAAATTGTACTTTTAAAATTTTCCAAATTGGCAAACCTGAAATTTCAACTTCAAAAAATCAAATAACAGACAAAAGGCAGCCTAATAAGTTATGGAAGCATTACTTAAAAAAAAATCCCGTATGGGTGCATTCATCTTATTTAATCCTAAAAGCAAATTCAGATTGTTTGGGGCTGTCAGGTTTTCTCTTTCATTACCTTAAATATATTATACCACTGCCTACTTACCTCCATGGTTTCTGTTGAGAAATTAGCACTTGGTCTTATTGTGGATCCCTTATATGTGATGAATCACTTTTCTTTTGCTGCTCTTAGAATTATCTCTTTATCTTTAGAATTTGACATTCTCATTAGTATGAGTCTTAGAGTAGGTCTATTAGGATTTATTCTGTTTGGATTACATTTTGCTTCTTGGACATGTATATTTATGTCTTTCATAAGAGTTGGGAAAAATTCAGCCATTTTTCTTCAAATATTCTTTCTGCCCCTTTTCCCTTCTCCTTCTGGAACACCCATGACATGTATGTTTGTGTGCTTTGTGCTGTCATCGAAGTTCCTGAAACATTGCTCAATTTTTTCCATTATTTTCTTTATTTGTTCTGTCTGTACGATTTGCATTGTCATGTGTTCTAGTTCACTGATTCCACCTTCTGCCTGTTCAGAGCTGCTGTTGTATGCCTCTAGTATATTTTCAATCTCTTCTATTGTGCTTTTCATCCCCATAACTTTTGCTATTTTCTTTTATACTCTTTTAAATTCTTCTTTATGCTCACACATTTTCTTCTTAATATCCTTTATCTATTTAGCCTATTTTTCTTCATATCCTTGAATTGATTTAGGAGATTTGTTTGAACATCTTTGATTAGTTGTTCCAAAGTTGTTTCTTCTCTGCAGTTTTAATTTGTTCCCCTAGCTTCCTCTTAGGATGGTTTGTAATTTTTTGCCGATGTCTAGTCATCTCATTTTCTTTGATGAGTTTCCTCTGAAGGTCAGTTTCTCTCTTTTGCCAGGGGTTTTATTGTTGATTGGCTTTGTGTTAATGCTCTTCTTAAAGCTCCTCAAAGGTGTGTTTTCCTGGCCTGGCCAGAAAGTCAGCCCTTCTGCTAACTGTCCCTGTAACCCTGAGGAAGAGCTGACTCTTTAACTCTCCACCACCTCTACCCCTCTCTGGGGAGGGGTTGAAACAGTGGCTGCCACTGCCTTTTGCAGGGTGGGTTGAATCAGTAGCTTAGAGCCAGGACCCAGTGATCTGAATTCACTAATCAAAAGCCATTATCAGTGATCAGCCATGCCAACCCATGTTCCTGGGAAAGAGGATATTTATGTCCCTTTCTGTCACCAACAAGTTAGTCAGGGTCTGGACGACAAGGTGGACTGCCACAAGAGTGGGTGATTGGTGCCAGCAGCTGCTATGGCAGTAGAGCAAGTCACTGTTCTTTACCATAGTTTATCATCCTCTTTCTCCTGCTCTTCCCTGGAATCTGTATAGTGTTCTTCTGGCCTCCGGAGTTCCAGAGCAATTCTTTCTGACAGTTCCTGCCTGTTTAATAACTATTTTGGTGGATGGACTGACCCTGGGGCTCCCTACCAGGCCATCTTCCCTCCGTATAAGTTTGTGAAAATATATTTTTATCTTTTCCTTTGTTGTTGTTTCTGACAATAAGAATTTCATATAAATTTATTTTCTTTAAAGTGTTTATTTTTATGCATGAATAGTTAACAATCACATTCTGAAAATTTTAGGAATCCTCACATTTTCAAAGTGTGTGTTCACTTTATGATATTCCATACAATGTTACAATTTTAGTTTTATGGACATGGCTTTCTGTTAAATTATTCTTTTGGCTAACAGAAATATGTTAGCTGTATTTTGCTCCCCCTCCCCCAAAGAAGGTTCCTGTTAGTCCCTATTTTTTGGCAGAAGGAGGCAACCAAATGTCATGAAAGAGATCGCTACTAACAACACTCAAGACTCTTGTCTATGACAACTCCATGAGTGAAACTGAGAAATATGCCATATGTATTTTTGACCCTTAGGTATAACCTCAGTCTGTATTAGATATTCTAAATATTGATTAAAAATAAAAATATACCTTTCTTTTAGGTTTTAAAAATCTGTCAAATAATTAATACAACTGAATTTCTCTGCAGTTGTTAGCATTCTGCAAATATCTTACTAAGTTACATTAGCTTTTTGAAAGCTCTGCAACATCTATTTTTAAAAATCTGGCCAGTAATCACATCTTTAGTGCTTTAAATGTAAAAGAAAGTCTCTCTTTAAGAGCCAGATGAGATTATAATTTGCATATAAAAATATATTTACTGAAACGGTTAGGCTGAAATACTGAAACAATAAAATACATTTCTGAATAACTTTAACCATGTGAATCTGTATGTCTGAGACATACTCTTCCACTCCTTATTTTGCATTGATATCAGTTCATTGGTCTACAGTTTTCTCCTTTCAACTGATTGATTTTGAATTTTTCAAACTGATGAATGTTTTTATTTGAATGGTAATGCTGACTTTGCAGAAGATGTGATCTTTTAATTAGCAGATGCTGAGATTAGCATTAGGGCTGAACAGTAATTAGCATTTGTTCTTGTCTTCAGGAGCAAAAAATAAGTACTGCAGCAAATAGAGAACTGTCTTCTTTACATTGCCTCTTTAGATCTTCTTAATGAAAGTGAGTAAAATTATTAAAAATTATTAAAAATTATTAAAAATTATTAGTATGGTGCTAATAACATTTTAACAATTTGAGGATTCACTTAAGAGAAAAATATTCTTTGATATCCCTTATACTATATGTATGTACATAGGGTTCTGTTTTAGGCTTTATTTTTAAATATTTCAAAATTTTAAGATAGTTACAAAAATAATACAACTCCATACAGATAACACCAACATATCTTCAGCCCCACAGACTTTCTCATCAACCAATTTTAACAATTTGCCCCATTTGCCATATAATTTTGTCTACCCATCAGTGCTCATTTGTTAAAGGCTGCCAATACAAAAGTACCAGAAATGGGTTGGCTTTTACAAAGGGAACTATCTGGGTAAAATCTTTTCTTTGATTTTCTTTATTGATTGTCCATGTTTTCCTTTAGATCTTTGAGCATGTTTAGGACCATTTTAAAAAATGGTTCTTTATTTCTTCATAGTGCTTTGATCTATTGTCTCTTGACCGTTCCTTTCAATCTGCAGAGATCTCCTTAGCATGTCTTGTAGTGCTTGTCTGGTGGTGACAACCGCTGTCAGCTTTTGTTTATCTGGGAATGTCTTAGTTTCTCCTTCATGTTTGAAAGACAGTCTGGCTGGATCTAGAATTCTTGGCTTGTCAGTTTTTTGCTGTTAGCTCTTCAAATATGTCATCCACTGCCTTCTTGCCTCTATGGTTTTCTCTGAGAGGTCAGCATTTAATTTTAATGAGGCTCCTGTGTACATGGCATGTTGCCTCTCGTAGCTTTCAGAATTTTCTGTTTCGGCATTTGACAGTTTGATTATGATATAATATCGGGGTCTATTTGGGTTTATTCTCTTGGGATATCCTTTATTGAACATCTTGGATGTGTATGTTCATGTCTAATCTACTATTGAGACCCTTTAGGGGATTTAAAATTTCTTTTACTGTGGACTTTAGTTCTATTTGGTTCCTTTTCATAATTTCCATTTCCCTATTGATATTCTCTTTGTGCCCATCTGTTTTTTCTTGATTTTCTTTTATTTTTAAATAATTATTTATTTATTTATTACATATCCCCCCCTTTCTGCTTGCTCTTGCTGTGTTCATTTTTGTGTTCTTCTGTGTCTGCTCGTCTCCCCCCGCTCAGCGACCCACCAAGTCGGCTCACTGTGCGGCAGCCTGCCTGCTCGCGGCGGCTTGCCCTGCTCATGGGGGCTTGCCCTGCCTGCGGCGGCTTGCCTTACCTGCGGCGGCTTGCCTTGCCTGTGGCGGCTTGCCTTCTCAAGGTGGTCTGCCCACTCGAGGAGGCCCCGGGAACCAAACCCGGGGCCTCCTATGTGGTAAACCGGCGCCCTACCAATTGGGCTACAGCCGGCCCCTTGATTTTCTTTGTTCTTTTTATTCTTTTCCATGCTTTCCTTTAGCTCTTTGAGCATATTTAGGACCATTTTTTAAAATGTCTTTGTCTGGTTTGGTCTTCCTTTTTGATGATTTCTAATGTTTTAGCTTTCTTCTTTTGGCCAGAACTCAGAGCTTTCTGGTTCTTTGCATACTTTAGGGGTTTTTTGTTTGTTTGTTTGTTTGTTTTTGTTTTTTTTGATCCTAGACATTTTGATATTTTAATTTGTAATCACTGAAATTTAGACTTTGAGGTGTCTGCTCCTTAAGCTGTATTCGACTTGTATTATGAAAGAACTTTACTTGAATGCCAGGAGCTAAAAAGAAGAAAAAGAAGGAAATGTCTTTCCCAGTGTTTGTAGACTGACTTGTGGGAGTTCTCTCCTTAAGAGCTTATCTGTACAGTGAGTTTAGAGAATTGCTCAAGGCCAAAACATAGAGCACTCCCTGATCCTTTGTGCACGTTTTGTTTTTCTTGTCTTGGGCTTGCTTGTGTGGCCCTAGGAATTCCCCTGTTTACATGGATGCAAATGTTCCTTATTTCCTAGGAAACAGTTTCCTCATGGTTCTGGGCATTGTGCTATATGTCTGACTGCCTGCAGTCCCTTGCTCCAGGCAACCATGACTTTACTGGTCTCCCTCAGTGTTCCCTAGCAAAGCTCTATGAGCTGCCTTGTACAAGCAGGGGAAGTTATGGGATGGTGAGCCTCCAACGAGTGTTCGAGTGTTTTGATTCAAACCTCAGGCTGCCACCAGGCAGATTGGGCTAGATGCCCTTGCTCCCATTATGTATATGAAGGTTATTCTACTTCCTCTAGAACTGAGACTAGGGACTTGCACTGGGAGCACAGGTCAACTCTGTGCATAGCTGGTGAGGAGATGAGGGAGGGCCAGCTAGGAGATATGCCACTGCTATTTTATTTTATTTATTTCTTTATTCTTAAGATTTAGATTACATTTATGTTGCATCAAAATTATAGGGGATTCCATTATATCCTACCCCCCCTGCCCACTTTCCCTCATTAACATCTTTCATTAGTGTGGTATATTTGTTACAATTGATGAACACATATTGAAGCATTATTACTAACCATGGTCTACAGTTTATAGTTTACACTTTGCACTGCAGAATTTTGTAGGTTTTGACAAAATGTTTAATGGCCTGCATCTGTCATTACCATGTCATGCAGTACAATTCCGATGTCCCAAAAATGCCCCATGTTACACCTATTCATCCCTCTCCTTCCCCTCAGAATCCCTGGTGTCCACTGCCTTTATATCAATGATACAAGTTCTTCCATTGCTAGAATAATAATAAGTTTACTTTAGTCATAGTTGCATTCCGCCCTTATGTTTGTTCATTCCTCAATCTTAAGGATTTTGGAATGGTGATGCTCACTCTGTTTCAGATTGAGAGGGAGCTTAGATCCCATTAGACAGATGGATGGAAGTGTCTTGATTGCAGTTGTGGTTGCTTTCTGTTTTTTGGGATAGGCATTGTCCACCATCATCTTTTTGTTAGTTGTCCTGGGTATATCCATTGAACTGGACAGTAGGTATTGCAACTCTGCTGAGAGTCAGGATTCAGCTGACATATGACAGATTGAAGATTTAAGTCTCTGGGACATATATTTAATGAATATAATGCTAATTATAGGTTCAAATAAAAGGGGCAGAAGAGCCATGTGTAAGGAAATTATAAATGAGTCTAACTCTGTTACATTGGGGAGCATATATTCCAAAGTAAGGCCCAGTGACAGGGTGCTGAATTCCTGAGCTTGTCTGTCCTGCTTATAGTGTCTAGATGTTTCTAGAGCTCTCAGGAGCTCCACTGTTTGAGGCACCATTTACAGTCAATGAGATCCTGTTGAGACGTGCATAAGCGTAACCGCCGGAATGACCTCTGACTCACTTTGAAATCTCTTAGCCATAAAAATTCATTTGTATTTAATATTTCCCCCTTCTGGTCAAGGTCTTTTTCCAAATGTGTCACTAGTTGGCGCTTGGTAATAATCCCTTGGTGCCATGGAGGCTCATCCCCAGGAGTCATGTCCCACACTGGGGAGGGCGTGAAGGTAGTGAGTTTATATGCTGACTTTGGCTTAGAGAGGGGCCACAGTTGAACAGCAAGGAGGCTTTCAGGAAGTAAGTCTTAGGCAGAATGTAATACTAGGCTAAGTTTCAATTTCACGAAATCAAGGTTTATAAGGACAACTATCAATATCAAGAATTTGACGTATTGATCTGTCCTCCTTTGCTAGGCACTGCCACTGTACTCCGGAGATTCTTAGTGCTCTATTAGATAATGTAGCAATGCCCCATGACCA